>JAWNNM010002858.1:0-237392 GCA_035044965.1 Lordiphosa andalusiaca | reverse complement strand
CCTTATATATTTACTGCCTTCCGTTTGTCTATTTAAATCATTACCTTAAACATTCTTCTTTAACATCACGATTCTCCCAGACTTAAAACGAAGGGTCTAACTTCAATTTAACAACGATATATTTTCGAGTGCGCTGAGATACTTTTTGAACAAAGATCTGAAATTTTTAAGTCGAACCACTTCCAATTACTTTACAACTCCAACAATGACGAAAAACATTCTCGAACTGTAATTTTCTCAAACATGCCTGGAAATTGAAAAACACTTTGAGAGCTGCCGAACATCAGAGCAGGCGAGCAATCGTAGGCAGAAACTTGGAGACCATACTTCATCGCAGCGTGCTTAGGAGACTTCAATATAATAACAAGCGCTGTGCGATAAACAAGTTAAGCGGCAGGCCAGGTTGTTATCTGCAGAAATCCCGGAGCAGGCGAGTTATAGACACCAGCAATTTGCTAAGCACATGACTTCCCAGAGAGCTCAGCAGCTAAAGCAGATGTTCGGAAGGTGATTGTTGATATTGATTTAAGGATAGTCGAAGTCCCAAGCAGCTAGTGATGGTTTAACTTTTTTTTTAGTTAAGTATTGTATACGAGATTTAATTTGTTAAAAAAAAATATTAAGTATATAATGATGTTAGATTTTTCCCAACAGTGCTGAAAATCAGCAAAGAGATATGAATGATATGATTTTAATAAGAAAAATATATTAAAATCAGGGATGCAAACCGGCTCTGAACCGAACCGAACCGCTTATTCCAGCCGGTGAACAGAACCGCAAACCGAACCGGCTTCCTTTCAGAATTACTGAACCGAACCGAAAACCACAAATAAAAACGGTTCGGTTCGGTTCAGTTCTCTGACTGAAATCATGCCTAAAAACAACTAAGGTCATGACGTAGTAGGACATGTCAGAGTAAAATCCATGGCCAAAATTCATAAAAATGATGTCATGAATTTAGGACCAGCCCTTTCATTTCTGAGCTGATTCAGCTATGATTCAGTTCTAAGCCTAACTTAAGGGATATGATAAATAGAATAATTCAGATGCATAGTACGTATTCTTTTCTTGCAAACATTCTCAATTTTCGAGAGTATTTATCTAGGAATAGACGACTCCTGGAAATCCGACATATTAAGCATTGGACATTCTTCTAAGGATTTTAAAAATATTTAAATGGATTATAAGAATTAAATTTCAAAAGTATTCGACAAGTCACATTACTACAACTATCATAATATTTCATAATGTGCCTTTGTGAACCACTGAACCGAACCGAAACCGCGATTCAGCTAGCTCCAAAAACCATGTAATGAACCGAACCGGCGGTTCAGAAACTGTATGAACCACTGAACCGAACCAGTCCTTATTTTCAAGTGGTTTGCATCCCTGATTAAAATATATCAATTTCAACGGGATCTTAATAGATATTGTTTTCTTTGTGATTCCATTAATGTTCATTTTCTAAAAGCGCAGGTTCGCCAGCTTTTGGACAAGAGAATATGGTCAACTTTCCTTATGAATTATTTGGCAGCTTAATTGAAATCTGTTGTCCGTTTTCCCCCAGCACGTCTGATTCCAGAGATGCTGGGATTAGCTTGTGTTCAACGAGGTTTGGTTTTTATCTTAGCTATTTTTTACCTTTAAATCAGGAAGTTGGTAAGTAAACGACAAAGTACAAACTATTTGTTTGGATTTCGCTCAACGCTTTCAAAAAATATTTAACTTTGCACTTTAATTCTTGAAATCCTTTCTTTTAACAGACCACATATCCCAAATAAATTGGGAAAATCCCCATTAAAACGCTATTAAATCATAAATAGGCCATACTACCAAAACATTCACTCATTCATTCATAAAAATTGTTCGTAAATGAGTCAGCGAACAGGAATTTCCAAAACGAACCAAAATTTATGAATGGAAAACGAAACCCATCCTCAAAACTCATTAATTTTTATGCGTCAAACAGCAAACAATTGGCAGTGAAAGTAAGTAAGGTTGGGCAATTAAACTTGGCACACAGCCGAACAATGCAAGTCTATGACTGCGTCTGGTCTGGCCATGGATCGGGGTCTGTCCAGGCCATATCCTGTCAAACACATTACGCTTGAGCTCAAACAGGTAGACTCGGGTCAACAGGTACGCCCCAGCGTAGACACGCGCTGGCATAGAATTACGTACCATCGGTTAGGTACTTATGGTAACTATATGGAGTAGGTGCGGTTTTCCTAGACTTTGGCGCACTCTGTGGTGCGTGTGTGTGTACCAAACATGACCAGGGCAATTAACAATTAAGACAAATATCAGTACATGCATGTATCTTGTCTCTAGCTTGTTTGTTTGGCTGTTTGTCTTTCGGAATTTCACGAAATTCCTTTTATACCTCAACATTTTAATGCTGGTTGCCTTTTTTTATTTTTTTTTTGTGGTTCCTTGTCTTTTTGCGGTATTTGTTGTCGTCGCGGTTTCCTTCATTGTTCTTAAGCAAACGACTTTTGATGCGTCTATTTGCCTGGGCCACACTGCACGTGTGGCTATTTGCAGGGAGTACGGTTCCAGCTCCAGTTCGACATGGCAAATCCATTTCCCTGGAAAATTTTCTTATGAATTTGAAACAAAAGGCAATCGCAAGTAGTATATGTATATAACTATAAGTAAGGCATGCACATTCATTTCTTTATTAATTCATTTATTTTCAATTCAATATGGCTGAACTTTGACAGGAAGTCGCCAATACATACGCACTTGCATATATATATATATATATAAGTATGTTATGGACTTCACTACATTTATTTCTTTTGTTTTGAAATTCTTTTGACTCCACGAGGCAATAAGTATTATTATTTTTTTTTCTTTCTTGTGTTTTTCATAAAATGTACATTTTACTGTTGTTGTTGCGACTGTTGTTGTTGTGGTTGTAGGGGCAAACTGATAAGGCTGTCGCCGTCCCCACAACTCAACGACCGCAGCGACAAACTGTAAGTCGAGGGACCCAGTCGTTTAAATGTACAAGTACATTTCATATAATCGCCGATACACTCACACACACACACACACACACACGAACCGAGCGTACACTCATACACTTAACCATATAAATGGTATATGGCCACTTGTTCTGTGACAGCAACCGTGTGCAACATCGAACGGAGACGGAGACGGAGACCGCAGATCGGAGCCCATGCCGCCATGGGCCAGGGTGTTCAACGCCTTAGAGCTGTGCTTTTTGGGTTCGTTGTTCGTCATGCTGGTTTCATGTAATCGTCATACTGTTATTGTTTCTTTCCATTTTTTTCTTTTGTTAAAATATGTATAATTTCAGAAACAAGAATTAGTTGTTTGTAGCTAGAAATCTATATAGATTTAGAAAAACCAGCTCTTAGTTTTAAGCAGCATTTCTTCAACCCTTTCAAATGTGATAGCTTTTGAGCAATTTTCGAATTTGAGTTGCCAGAATCCCACCAAAATGAAAAACTAGCAAAATTTTACTCCAAAGGGGTCTGCTCCTTAGCCTGAAACCGCAAAATATTTGTTGGCTAAGCTTCAAAAGAGACTTAATAGCTGTCAAAACGAAATAAATAACTTAAAGTGCGATCCTACAGATTCAAAACCTTTCAAAAAACAATGTCAATTATCAATTTAGTCAAAATTTCTTTGAGGCCTAACGAAAATTAAAAAAGTTGGAACTATTAAAAGCCAAATGTATTGAACTTAAATGAAATTAAGTATTTATACTAAATAAATTATGCTAAATTTTAAACCTCTTGTTAGACCAAAGATTGTATCATATCAAGATCGATAGAGCGGGAAATACCTGATACTCTGGAAAAAAAAAATTGTTAAATGCCTTAACAGAGCTACTGTACCGAACCCCTAAGAAGAACCGGTTCGCTGCGACCATTTGAGTCCATCGAACCAGACCCCGAACCAAACCTCAAAAGCCATCTTAGCTCAGACAGAAAGATATTTCAGAGCGGAATCGGTACATTATCATTTGCAAACTCAGCAGATTTCGACATGGAGTAGAAAATAGCGCATAAGCCAACTTTGCAAATCAAATACGAGAATTTATGTATACATACCTATAGAAGGGGCGCTACCTTTCCACGTTTGTAAGCCCTGATAGATAACGCTTTTTGTATTTTAGCTAAAAAAAACATCTCAAATATTTAAGCTTTCATGAAACAAGCTTTGAACCAAATCCTTAAGTTCGAAAAGTAAAATATCTGGACCTTGGGCTTTCCACAAAATGCCGGGCCATAGGATTCCAGAGAGGTTTATCAAATTAATAGTAAGTTAGGCAACCAAACATTTGAGATCAGTTAAGCTTTATAATCTGTACTATGACCTCCTTAAACCATGCACGAATATCGTGCGTGACACGCAGTACTTCAAATATTACGTGCTTAAAGAGCTTTTTATTTTGTAAAGAAATTCTGACGTACCTCTACTCTATACCAAAGTATACAATTGTATATAATAGTCAAAAGGAATCATTTCCGATCCTATAAGCTAAATCATTAAATTTATATAGCCGTGTCAAACAGATCTCAGAGATGGTAAGAAATAGCGGTTCAAAAATATGATACATAAGCTACTTATACTTGCAGGCACGGCAAGTTTATTTTGAATTATTGAAATAAACAAGTTCTGTCTTCAACAGTTTTCTACCTCTACATTTCTATATTTTTTAGAACTATTTTTTTCACCAAGTGATTGGTAAAGATAGGAAGAACGATAGTCAGCAGCGCTGCTCTTAGCAACATCAAAATACCTACTCTGCATACACTTTCGCTGGTAAAGAGTATATTAGAACCTTACTTTGTTACTGGTTTCTATTACCGCTTTTTAATATGCTCGTAGAATTTGGGAGAATTGTTCTGTAAACAAAACTCAGTTTAGAAAACAATGTGACCTTTGGAAAATGTAAGTACAAATAAGATTTTGGGATATGCCTTTTTTAGACATCCTCGGAAGCTTGAGACCGAACTAAAATTATGTTAGTACCTAAATAAAATCTTAATCAATACCTTAAATAAAGTAAAAATTTGAACAATCGATGTAAAACGAAAAATATTTCACCACTACTTGGAGAATCGTCACAGGCGAAGCTTGTTTTAAGATAAGAAAATAATTATAAATAGATCATTTATAATATCGTTTAACTTATATTGCAGGCGGAGTGAAAAGGGAAGAAAAATTACACTCCCACTGATAACACTTTGTCCAATAGAATATTGAAAAGTATAATATATTTTTGATTTAGTCTGAATAATATTTAAGTAAAATGTTCATTTGTTTTTCAGATTTATTGACAAAAAGCAGCTATGCAACTATCAGATGCCAAAAGTTGGACCACATACAAATGCATTTCATAGAGAATATTTACCTAGAAATCGACCGTCACCTCAGCTAGACAGGGGGCACATCAGCAGCGTCCGCGTCTCATGATCGAAATTCTAGATCCGCTGCGCTCATTATGAGGGGCGTTAGTTCACATGTGGTTTACATTGATGATGATCGGCCAGCCAGCCAAGTAGTCAGGGCATCTGGCACTCACTAGCTCTCTCACTCACACACTCACTCACTCACTCACACACACACCCTCGCACACTCGCTTCGACGGCGGCTGCTAAGCAAGCGTTAAATTTTTAATTTGGGATCGCCCGAAATTTCGTAGGCGTAAACCATGTTTATGCGACCAAATGAAAGTGTCATACACGAACACGCCGACGGATCATAACTCTTTCCATGGCATAGGTGGGGTGGGGTTTCCAGGCGCCCAAGACCGAGTCCCGCCGCTTTTGTGGTTAAACACATTTAAAGGATTTCCCTTGCGCCGGCGCAACTTTTTTTTTTCACGTTAAAAATTTTCTTTTGGTTGGGTGTGATTATCACCCGGTACGTCCCACGCCAGACACCCGCATCTGTCCGAGCCAAACCGAACCGAGCTCCGACCTACTACTACAACTTTTCAAATGCTACTCGTGAGACCCAGCCCCGGACCCACCAAAGCAATACGAGTAAAATATTCTTGATTAAAACTTATCAGAGCACATTTCATATCACCTTTTCAAAAACGCAACAACAACAACAGCAGCAGCAAGTAACACTCGTACTTATTATCGGGGAAACAGTCGAACTCGTTGCTCATTGCGCCGCCGTGTATGTAGTTTGGCTGGCTCTGCTGATTGGGTCGCCTCAACCAAGATATGGCTATCTGAGGCACAGGCACCAACAGCCCCATTGACGCCAACTCTCAGCAGAAGCATTCAGAATTTGATTAAGTTGCATCACGCGTCAGTCGCGCGACTATCCTTATCGGGGCAACCGTATGGGCAGCCAGTGTCTGTATCCCTATCAATAATTCTATATGTTTGGGAAGATTTGAATTTGGTGACGACGACATATACCGCCACAAGCCAGTGATTAACACTATCGGGCCAGAGTACAAATGAACATAATGAACTCGATTGGCTAGATCTGTAATCGGCGATCAATAGAAATTTTTCAAACCAGGACTAGCCACGGTTCATGATCTAGGAGACGACCAGCACTCATTTACCTTGAGCTGTCACCGATTAATCTGCTGTAAACTTAAATATAATTTAAGAACACTGCCCCAAAATCACATCGGGCTATATTTCTGCTTTTTGACAGATGTCTTAGGTGTCACGAGCTCTTTCTACGGTTTTATATCGGATTTGAAATGTTAAACTTGCATTCTATTAAAGAAAGAAATGGGCTTACAAATTGGACATAAGAAAGCTGTAGGTATTTTGGAAATAACCGATAAAGTCGAAATGGAGAGACGTTAAAACCCGAAAAACGGTTACCTACAGCAAAGAAAAGTGGGAAGAAAGCTTTCTGAATTTTAATTTCCAAATGAAAATGAAAGATCAGTCCAGTTAAGATCACAAAATACTAATATTAGTGCACAAAACCATTTTGATGATGAGTGCCCATCAAAGTATGCTATACTTATGAATATTAATCATTCAGGAACAAATTTTTCTTAGACTTGGCTTACCGTTGATTCATTTTAAATACCTTTAACTAGTCTGACTATCTCAGTGAATGTACAGTGTGCATGTTTGATGCTAACAGACTCTCAATTGCACATTTTAACTGATAACAGATTAAGGAAAAGATCGCATACTTTTAGGGGTATTTATGATGATAAGTGCTCTATCCAAAAGAACAGATTAAAACCAGGGTAACGAACCGAACCATTTAATTTACTGTGAACCGAACCTTCTTAGATATAAAAGCTGAACCCAAAACTGTTCCGTACCTAAAATTTCGGCTCTGTTTAATAAAAATGATAGACATCATAAATTTGACCTTCTGCCTAGCGTCTTCATCTATTATATGACTGACTGACTTCTAAAATGGGCAGAAAAGCGGAATAAAATATCTAGAAAATCGATTACAATTTTTTAAAAAATTCCCACCCATAATAGTCTCCGGCTTTTAAGCTAAAAAATCAATTTTAATATTTTACTACGAAATGGAATTCAATTTAACAGTAACTTATATATTGCATATTGCCATTTTAAGAACACATAAAACACAAAAACAATTAATATTGTGCAAAACATAGACTATAGTCCAAACCTTCTAACTAAAACCTTCTGCCGAAAACCTCGAATCTTAAGTTTTAGTACCTTAACCATTGTTTGATTTTGGTTCGAAGCAGTGAACCGGAAATCCTAACATTTTTTTATAGTTTCCAGCCCTTATTTAATATGAGAAACCCATGTTCCACAAAAATCGACCGTCAAACAATTCAATGACATAAGTCAAGGTTTTACTGAGCTTAAGTGATTACAAATGATTCAGAACTGTACTCTGGCTATTCCAGCTAACCAAGTGAGCATAAATTAAGCGGAGATCGGGACTTCTTAGCTGTTCCGAATAATGTTAAGCCGCTTTAGCCGTCTAAAAAAACTCAGTTTCAATAATGTTACAGACGGAAAAGTTTTATAACTTTGGATTGGACCATATAAAATAAACCTTTCCATATATTTCTACAGTTTTTTGAGTCAAAGATATACCATATTGAGTACATGTGTTCGAAACTACCATATTTTATACTCACTATAGATATGCAATAGATGCAGTTAATAATTTCCCTGAAAATTCAATACAAATAGCTAAAGTAATTTTTCATGGCATAATTTTGGTGTTCAAATAGTATAGTATTTGCTTAAGAAAATCGCAGATTTGATTGGAATAGTTTGTTTTAAAGCTAAGAAGCTATACTTAAGGATAATGTCAAAGACAGCAAAAAGTAAAGTATAAGTACCCCTTAAAAAATATCTCAAAAGCGTGAAATTTTGAATTTTAAACAACTTTACGCATAAATTGCTAAATAGATGATGGTAGCCATGATGGACATTTTCGAAAACAGATTTGAGTTAATAACTTGGAGCTCAAAAAACATTGTGAAATGAAAAATATGGAACAGGGTCTGACCCTTATTAGATGAAAATTTAGCTGTCGCCACCTGGAGCATCTAAATTCTTCTGCCCTTTTGTAACAGCGCTATTTATAATATGTTTCTCATTGCTCTGCCGCTCAATACGTTCAACTGAGCTTCCACTGTATACCTTAGCTATTCATTTTCAGAGTCATCTGAGGCAGCATTTGAACCTTAAGTAAACCAAATACGTTCCCATGGTAATTCTTTGTTTAATGTCGTAAAATTGAAGCGTCAACCTTATCAGCCCAAAAATATTGTACATTTGTAGATGCGATAGGCCAAGACAAATGTTTGATTGACAAATGTTTGCACCTCATCTTCCAAATTGACGCCTAAT
Organism: Lordiphosa andalusiaca; assembly: GCA_035044965.1. Taxonomy (NCBI): domain Eukaryota; kingdom Metazoa; phylum Arthropoda; class Insecta; order Diptera; family Drosophilidae; genus Lordiphosa; species Lordiphosa andalusiaca. The sequence goes on along the minus strand of JAWNNM010002858.1, from coordinate 228,567 downwards.
TTTGCTCTTATCGAGTATTTGTTTGATATTCTTTTGTGTTGTCCTTTCCTTTCTCAAAAAAAATCCACCATATTTAGCAGTATTAGGCATAATTAGGACCCCAATGAACCTGGTTTCATCTGGGGTTATCAGAGCTGTAGCTGACCCCTTAACCAAAACACCAGACACTTTATAAATATTTTTCAATATTTTTTTCCAGCTCTGCGTTTTCTAAAACCGTTGGCCTTATCTCTCCGCTCCGTCATGATGATGTGGCTACAGATTAAGGCAAGTGTAAGTGCAAGTGTTTATAGCTGGGGATTATTTATGGCAAGCCTGCATTTTTCAATTTTGCCGCCACTCGGGTCCGGGGCCAGGCTTATCGTTCCCCGGGTACTTTGCTTATTGTTATGCCCGTTTCAATTCTCTTAAATGTCCATTAATATTTCATATTTAAATTAAATTATCACGAAAGAAATGAAAAAATGCTCAAACAAAAGCCAAGGCTGATAAGCCAAAACCATGTATGCAGAATGCTGTTTGTGGTAGAGATTTGACCTTTACTTACTTCGCTCTTGGGTTTATCTTTCTGCCCCTAACACATCTTCCGGGCTTGGCTACTGTTGCCGCTGCTGATAGGCTAAGTCGCTAGCCCGCACCGCACACCCTCTCACATTTTTATCGTCGCCGCCGTCTCTCCCTCTCTCTCTGTCCCTCTGTCCCTCTTCTCCCGCAGAGGAGACGGCGCCTGCTTAAAGTTTCTCGTCATGCAGGTTGTTTACCTCCTTATCTCTGACTTTTCTATATGGTTTCTATTGTATTATTGTATTGTATTTCTCTCAGCTTAAGAATATATTGCTTATCACAGTTTGCAATATGTTTGTTCTCTGTTTTATCATTGTAGTGGGTGACGTCAGAGAACCCGGCTTTTTTTTTTGTTGTGTTATTCGACAGGGATTCCTTGACACTTTTTTTTTTTTGCTTTTTATCGCATTTTCTTTTTAAAACGTTATCGTCTGTTGTTTTTAGTTGTTTTATTTTTTTTTTGTATTTTGCAGCCCAGACACAGTGGCGCTTTCTCGCCCATTGATATTATTATTTACTTTTGTTGGTATAAGCACTTTATCACCTAACCAAAAGTCAAGGTCTTTTGGTTAAGTTATCAGTGAATTGTTTGGGAAACCCAATCGAAATTAGGGCAATAGCACGCTGTAATTTAAAAAGAAACTTAAGTAAAACTACATTTTTGATTCTATTTTTTCATAATCGATGAATGCACACCATGATTAATCTGATTTCAATACATTTAGCCAGGGAACTCCAGGCTCTCATAAATTTACTAGCCACTCTTAGTCAAAAAAAGTTTTTTTTCACCAGGGCTAAGTCTACTAATGATCGAGCATAATACTCGCTTCCGATTTTTGCAAAATAATCGAAAACCAAAAACTTTTTCTTACTAATTCATACACTTTGCGGCGATTTCTCAACTTCTACATAGCTGTGTTATGTCAGATAAACTAAGATTTAGTTGTGTTATTGGTAGGTGCTTCCGCTTTCGGCGTGCTAAAAAAAAACGGTATAAAACTAAAACCGTTTTGTACTTAAAATTTCAAGTATGATTCGTTCCTGTGTATACTTAAATTGAGTACGAAACATTCTAAGACCGAAAGACGACTGTTAATATTATTGAAATGAGAACAAACGGTCTTGAATCAGGCACATTTTGTGCCCTCAGAAAAAAAAAAAATCAAGAAATGCATATTCGTACACTCATAAAAAAAATCAATCCGAAACGGGATTAAAAACGGGGTGATCCCCGATATTCTCGAGCTGATTGAGATTGATTTACTTCCCGAAAAACAGGATCACTTTAAGCATGCCCCGGGATCACCCCGTTTTCAATCCCGAATTCAGATTTTTTTTCTGTTTATGTCAATTACGAAATATGAGAAAATTAGATTGATTTTAAATATAGACTTATAATGCAACCTCCAAAAAACGAGCAGCGAAAAATGTACATTATTCTTATGCTAGTTTATTTGTACAATTCTTAACTGGTTTTAACACCTTTGTTAGGGATAATGATACATTTCTACAGTTATTCGTAATGTGATCAAATCATTCATTCAGTCAATCAATTTATTCCTAACACGTCCCGAAATAGTCTAAAGTCAAGTCAATCGACATTGTACTTGAAGCTTACTTGAATAAATTTGGACTTTACAGGCAAAAAATAGAGGAAAGTTAACTTCTGCTCGTCCGAAGTTTGCATAGACTACCGCATACCGTTGTCGAGCTCGACGGACTTTTTTACTAATTTTTTTCAAAAATTACTTAAACATTTCAAGTCGATTTACGCGGACTAAGATTTCCATTTAGACCCACGGTTTCTTGGTGAAAGTTTCTTAGAATTGTCCCTAGTTCTCGATTTTGCTATACACTGTGTGCGGAAAAAATCGACCCCCCTAATTTACAAGCCAAGCTTAAGCCTAAGCATACAAATATTTGTATTTGTATTAAAAAATTATTTACTGGCGGGCTGAAAACTGTGCACTTCAGTACTTTTATTCTGAATCTTTAGAACTGTGCACTTTGTTTGTGATACGCAGGCATGTTTTTGTTCAGAATGATATATTTAATTTTCTCGGTCTGCCTAAAAGTAGGCTCAACTTCTTAAGCCTAGCCATGCAAATGTAGCATTTCTATCGACTGCGAATAACGATAGCGATAAACTAACTTATCAATGTTTAAAACTTTAAGAACAAATAAAAGTGGTCGCATCAAGCGGCCAACCTATGTCAATTTGGAAGTGACCTCAGCCAAACAAAAAGTTAGTTTTTATAATCATTTACATTTAAGAATGAACCATTTAAAATGTTAACCAAAGTAATCAAAGTAAAGCTTTTCATATTAATGTAACTGAGAACTTTGTAGTTGAACACCAGGCTGTTGAAAAATGTACAAAACTATATTATTGGCCCAAGGCCCTGGAACAAGATTAAACAAACTTGTAAGTATCTTATAAAAATTTGAAAAGTTTACTTTTTCTTTAGAAAATTAAAATCTTACTTAAACAGCTACCCTTGCTAAGCTCTAATTTAGGAAAGATTTACGCACCCACAAACGCAACTAGTCAGTGCTCAGCACGGCATTACGCAGACCAGAAATCCTTCGGCCAAATGGCAATCCAAAATCAATACACAGTACGACGTGCCAAAATCGAAGACATCAAAGAAGTACACAACATGATACAGGTAAGAATCTTAAGCCATCAAAAATAACACTTCATTGAAGTTAATTTTTTAAGCAACTTGCCAACGATCTAAAAATGAGCACTGCTGCCAAACAGAGTGAGGAGGGTGAGTATCCCTAATACTGCTAATAACTTGAATGTCAATCTTGTCCCTTGCCAGATCTCCAATGTGCTGCAGGCCTGTTTGGTGGAACTGAATATTGTGAGATCTATGTACTCATAGACAAGGCAAATAAGTAAGTGAAACAAACATTCGATAAGAACCGAATTAGTGGTCACACAAATATCAATATTTACCTTGACTGATAGCACATGACGTTTCACTTTCCTCTACTCTTCTTTGTCCTGCAGTCTGATCTCAGGCTATGCCATCTGTTTCAAATGTTACTCTAGCTGGAAAGGACGTTGTTTATTCCTTGAAGATATTTACGTAAAGCCCGAGCATCGTAAGCATGGTGGAGGTCAACTTCTGTTCCTGGAAATAGCCGCTCGAGCTGTGAAATGGAAATGTGCACGTTTAGACTTTCATGTGCTCGAGTGGAATCCGGCAGGAAAGTTTTTTGAATGTTTGGGTGCTGAGAATAAGACGGCAACTGAAAGCTGGCAATTGTATCGGTTGGAGGGACAAAAGTTGTCTAATTTGGCACCTAAATTGGATGATTTTGGAAAAGGGATGGAAGCATAAATTGCAGAGGCTTACAAATAAATCGTATTTTAAGTTACTGAATTGAAATCAGTTGTATTTTCCCCCCTATTTCCCCCCTTCTTAGGAAATATTTGGTAGAAAACAAAGAAAAATGGTATTCAAATTTTTAGAGATGCAGCTAAGATCTTTGGTTTTTGACTGCGCCGATTCATGGAATCATTCAATGCATCCTCAAATCTAGGTTTAGCGTTTCTTCCGGCTTTTATTATACGTTGGACAAAAAAAATATTTACGTTTGAAGAGATTTTTGCGTCTCTCCAAATATGCCTACTAAGCTAGGTTGAAAAGGAGGTACTAACTTGAATTGGAATTTAGTGAACTTATGCAGCACATGAGCGGAATAGATAAGATTTATTTAACTTATAAGTATTATAGTTACGTACCCTAATAAATGTCTGTTGCATTCAGAGTTAGGCGCGTGTCGTGTTTTCTTCGTGTCACAGACACGCACGACTCAGCATGATGTGCTCGTTTTAGCAGATCAGATTCCGTGCGTGCATGTGCGTGTCAGATTTTAGTGAGAAGACGCGACATAAGACGGCATTACGTTACTTCGCAGAATGCGTAGAAAGTTTTATGCTTCGAAGAAACACCGATATCCATTTTGATGTATTATTAACGTACAACAAAGTAAGAAAACATTGCATTTATGTTATTCTTAGACACATTTTCTTACCGATCGATCCTAAGGCAGCCATAAGTAAGAGTCATCCGACTTTGAACAAACTTTACAAATACCCTTAGAAGCATTTAACATTCATAAAGGCCGAATTTAGGAGAGCTTCAATGAATACAAACATCTTTTCTCAATAAGACTCATTTTCTGACCGATCGTTCGTATTATAAACATCCGAATTGCACAAAACTGTGTAGTATCAGGTGAAGACCGTAACGAAAAAATAAAACGAGAAAGCTAAGCTAACTTCGTGTGTGCCGAAGTTTTTATACCCTTGCAAGTACTCGCTTGAATATTTTCAAAAATACTCGTTTTTCCATTTTCCGACCGATCGTTCGTATGGGAGCTATTTGATATAGTCATCCGATTTGGCCGAAAATTTCTAAAATTATGTGAAAACATGTGAAACAAACAAACCCAAAATTGCAGGATGCTACCTTTAAAAACAAAAAAGTTTTTCTAACCAAGACTGTTTTTCAGACCCATCTTTTATATGGATATACCATATAGATGTCCGATTTTAATAAAACTTGGTTGAATTTTAAAAGAACATAAAAAAAACCTACGATTACAAAGTTTAGAGACGTTTCCATTGAAAAGAAAAAAGTTTTTCTCACTGAAACTAGTTTTCCGACCGATTGTTTCTATGGAAGCTATGAGATATAGTCATCCGTTTCGGTCAGTTCCGAAATATTAATAGTATGCAGCAAAAAGAAGACTCTGTGCAAAATTTTTGTGCACGTTCGATTTTGATCAAGTTTGGTAGAATTGTAAAACTACATGGGAAACCTATAAATACGAATTTTGGAGACGCCACTGAAAAAAAAATGTTTTTCGCACTTAAACTAGTTTACCGACCGATAGTTCCCTATGTTATAGTCAAACGATCCAATCGGATCCGACTTATTGACAGGGTGCAGTAGAAATATGTCTCTGTCCAAAATATTAACTCGATAGCTTCAAAACTGAGAGACAAGTTTGTGTCGAATCAGACAGACCGACGAAAGGATGGACAAAGTTCAATCGACTCAGCTCGTTGACCCGATCAAGAATATATACATGGTTTATGGGGTTGGAAATGAATATTTCCATTTATTGCGTTTTAAAGCCCTTTGCAAGCAGATATAAAGATCAGATATTTGCTGTGCCTGACGAATCATTAAATCGCAGAAAACGCGTAAACATACCCAAGTTAGTAAAAATGCTAAGACTGACATAAGGTCTACTATTTTCGCTCTTATCTAAGTACGGAAACATAATACTTTTACGATTTCGTAAATAAATTTATATAGTTTTTCGAAAGCATGCGAACCGAACCCATTCGCAAAATTTGTTCCTTTTTTTTGGAGAATTGTTTTGAAATGTTAAATTCGTACTTGATTAAAAGAATATTCTGACCTAAACAGAAAAAAAAATTCAAAAATATCTAAGTATCTTTTTATATTTTTATATTTTCCATTACATTTTTCAAATGTTTTGGATGGTATTCAGCTACATTGGATGAAAATTTAAGATCCATTAGACATTAAATGGATATTCAAATATCCAAAGCTGTATAACAAAAAAATACATTCCAAATGGATACCGAAAGCAACTAATGTCTTTTTTTAAATATCCTTTTTCTCTGTGTACATATAATATTTAAGCATTTGCTTTTACCCAAAAAGCCTTTTTTGTACATGATCTTCTTAAACAAGTAAGAAAATCAGTCAAATTAAATGTTAGATAGAGTTCGCCCAAAGAGTTAAGGTGTTTAAACATTAAAGTGCTGCCCATGACCGTTGGGACCGGTGCTGCCCAGCAAAATTGATTCCTTATAAACAATGCTGATAATGATTAAGTTCAGGAGGAACGATTTATCTATCTATAAAACTGTAGGAAATATAACATTATCAGCTACCCTCGCTCTAAGCTCTCCAATTCCCAGAGAGATAAGCTTTTGCCGACCACTACAACTGCAAAAGCATCAAATAAAACTAATCAGTCTTCAGCGAAATTTCATTAAGCAAGCCACGTGCATTTCTGCATAATGTCAAATCCAAATCAATTCACAGTGCAACATGCCAAAGAGGAGGATATGAAGGATGTACGCAGCATGATACAGGTAAAACCCATAAGACTTATCCCACACTAACTAAAACTGTCTCTTACATTAAGGAACTAGCTGACTTTGAGAAAATGAGCAAAGGTCCCAAACTCAGTGAGGAAGGTAAGAAATGAACACAGTCGTTCATCTTCAGTTGCTTAAATTACCACCAACAGATCTCATACGTGATGCAGGACTGCAAGGTGGGCCAGCATATTGTGAGATCTTTGTAATCAAAGACAATGGGTAGGTAAGAAGACATCCCAAAAACTTTAACCATTTCAATTTTGTGTCCTCAGTCTCAACATAGGCTATGCCATCTGTTATAAATGCTACTCAACCTGGGAAGGACGTTGTTTATTCCTAGAGGATATCTATATACAACCCGAGCATCGTAAGCGTGGCGCCGGCAAACGTCTGTTCCTAGAGATAGCCGCCCGAGCTGTGGAATTGAAATGTCCGCGTTTGGACTTTCATGTGTTGGCCTGGAATCCAGCAAGGAAGTTCTACGAAAGTCTGGGTGCAGAGAATTTGACGGCCAAAGAGCAGTGGCAAATGTATCGCTTGGAGGGTCAAAATTTAACCAAACTGGCTACCTCCTTATGATTTGTTAGTTATGGTTTATTTTTAGATAAATAATACTTTGCTATACAAATTATTTACACTTATATCAATTTGGCTCCTCACTGATCACCGCTAACGCTGGCTATCACATGGATCTGCATGCTCTTGGTGGAATTGTAAACCTGTCCGGGTGGAAAGGGATGCACTTTGGAGTGTGCATCGGTTTTGCTTTTGCCTCCAGCCGTATATTTGGACAATCGGATGCTGGGCATGGGCAGGAATCCTGTACTGAGAGGCATTACATCTAATGATATAGAATGACTGTCCACATCCTTCATGGAGACGACACCTGGAAATTTGAAAGTTACAATTAGTTTAAAGTTATTTTATAAGATGGATGGGTTATATACGAAATTTGTATGTGATTAATTTGTTTTAGCCAAATGCAATGCCAGATGTTTTGTCCATAACCAACATAAGAACTTACCCATATCTTGAAATGCATTTGAAGTGTAAATTGTGTGCGTGTGTGTGTGTGTGTGTGTGTGTGTAGAAATCCGAAAGAAATTATATTTGAAAAATAGCAAAAGAACTAAGAAAGTGTATTCACCCCAGGGATGCAAAACCGATTTGGAACTGGAGTTAGGTCAGTTGGTTCCAACTGCTTTAAACATTTTTGGTGAATTTTAACTAAATTGTGGAAGGTTACAACTGATCATTATTATTCGATTACACCCTGAACGCTTAATTACACTTAAATTGTACTGAAACTTAAGCAAATTCATAAAAATTGGTCACATTGTGCAAACAAACTTAAGCTAAGGTCCCACAGGCAAACAAATTTGCCCAGGGGTGGTCCCACTAGGCAAATATTTGCTTCAAAATATTGGTGCACAAACAAAGGGTACAAATTTTTGTGCGAAAACTATTTGGTGTTCCCACTTAAGGCAAAAAAATTAAGCAATTTTTAGAAATATTTGCGCAAATTGTTTGCCTATGATGATAGAAGGTTATTGTAGACCACAACCTTATTCTTAAAGCAGGAAGAAAAACTACTTTTATTTGACATCTTCATAGATGATATCACGCAAGTTTTATCCCATTCGCATGCACTGATGCATGCCGACGACCATAAAAATTGTTTGTCATATAAGGACCCGGCGCCTCCTCTCCTCCTTCAGTTCGATTTAAACTCTTTTCATGCCTTTTATGACTTTTAGTCGTATTGTAGCATCCCTCTGGAATGCATCTATAAAGTAGATGATATGGGTATTCTATTTGTACCCAATTTATGTTTTAGTAGTCATATAGCGGTCATCGCAAACAAGGCAATGAGATTTCTCGGTTTTGTTAAGAGATGGTCCAAGGAGTTTAATGATCCCTACGTCACCAATCCACTGTAAGTTTCCCTAGTTAGACAAATTCTCGAATATGGATCTTGTGTCTGGTCTCCATACTATCAAAAATATCAATATCAACTCTAAGCGGGGTAAAACACAGTTCCTAATTTATTCCAAGGCCTGAATTGGGATCCGTCCACCCATCTTCCTTCTTACGAAGACAGACTACGCACATTAACCTGCCTTCCCTTTAAAACCGTAGTGCCATAGTGTCCTTTTTATTCATTAACTCTTATCTGGGGAAATTGACTCTATCGCTTGGTTATTATATAATATATAAATATTGCTGTTCTACAATGCGCTACTAGAAATTTTTCTTCAGTTTACCTTCAACCTTGCCTGACAAACTACACAACGCTCATCACGAACCTTTCGGAAATCTTTGTCTTAGCTATAATAAGTACTATCATTCCATTTCCTCTCACTATTTCCTCACCATTTCTGCTTGATATATTATTCTAAATTTCCGAACTATGTACATTTCTGAATACAAATCATATCTTGGCATCGGCATGGGCTCAGAAATGAAAAGATTTAATGGTTCTGGGGAGGAGACTTGTCAAACTAGCTTTAAAAAATAAATATTCCTTCTTTAAACTTAAAATTGATTAATTTTATTGATTAAGATCCGGTTCAACTAACCAGTTAAAACTGAGTTCGTGTATATTGTGGTAGGCTAATTTGTCCCTTTTTTCAAAAGATGCTCCAAAGCCATATAATCTTATAACTTTGGATTAAGCTGAATAATACAGAACTAGACTGATTTTGCGAAACATTTTAAAACTGTTTAAGAGTCATTTTTCGGAATCAATTTAAACTAGTAAGCTTTGAAATTGGTCTGTAGGTTTAAAATATGGTTCAAGACGCGCTGTAAATCAGACAAAACTAGTTCAAAAGTGGTGTTATCTGTGTCATATATTTAAGATTTGGTATTTGTAAAGGAAACAAAAAGGCCTGTTCCCGTTTTCGATTTCGATCAGCTGGTAGCGTTTCCCGTTTTCGAAAAACGATCAAGTTACACGGTTTGAAAAGTTTTGTCTTAGAATCAGTGGAATGTAAAGTAAAAGACAATTTTCTTGGCGACGGTGATACTTTTCATCTTGGAAGTGATTTTATTACAAAATGTCAAATATTGTGGAGATTTTGCAGTATCCGTAGATAAGTAGAGCGTACAATTTGATTTAAAATCATTTTAATCATTAAAAGCAAAGCATCGCTCGGAAGGCTATGGAATGGAAACTCTATAGACGGAGTTCCTAGACCCATCCTAACTGTCATTAGAGAAACTGAAAGCATTGCAAAAAGCTGGGGAAGCCTCAACGCGAAGGCTAGCAACAGAGTTCATGGGAAGTCCCTAAGTCACATACGGAATTGATCTAAAAGAATGAATTCTCTCCTGTTGATCACTCTTGTTGACTGGCACATTGATAAGCAAATGTTTCCTCTGTTCTTCTTTGACTCAGTTCGGTTGGTTAGTGACTTAGTGGTCAGTGGTTATTGCTGTGCGCTTCTATATGTTCTGAATGTATGTGTCCCTCAGATTGAATGTAGCCCTAGGATTAGTAGGATTAGTAGAAATAGTTCGAAATAGCAAACGGATAGCTCATTACCAACTAATCAACCGAGCAACGGAACTACTAAGGTATTTGAGACAGTTGATATATACTGATAAAAAGAACAAATGAACATGTTCAGCGGTCTCCTGGAGACATTAGAGATGCTTTCTCAGTTCGTTTCATAACCAGTTTGCATCCCTGGCATAAAAATAAAAACCAAACCAATTCAACTCACCCGCAGATCGACCACACACAGCCCACAGATTTTGATCATTAAGCACTTCATACATAAGATCCACATAATTATTCTCATGTACTTTGGTGATTTTCAAATTCATATTGCAAACTGTACGTAGGCGGCAGAGTTCATTGGGTTCCAGCTGGGCCTGCAGCATGAAGAGTGTGGTATAGTCCACCAGATCAAAAGCGCAGCCATAGTTCCGCCACACCAGTGGCTGGTCCACGGAGGCATATTTGATCACAAAATGCACTTTGACAATGGGTAAATCATTTTCGGTCTTTAAAGGTTCCACCTGTATCTCATAGAGATAGGTAACGTTAAGAGATTTGTAAATTTCCTAATATATACAAGAGAGAGAGGAGAAAGATTAGCAGAGTTTTCAAGCTGAGCTTCCATACACGCTTACTATGGGCTGCTGGGACACCGGATTTAGATCCAACAGCTTGACACCGGGCACATCACACTTAACCATAGCCTGCTGCAATAGAAGATGTGCATCCAGACCCTTCATGATCACTTGCAGAAATTTCTGAGTGCCGCAGGTGTGCAGCCTGCAAGTGGCCTCCATGGCCGGTTGAAATTCTATGGGTATTTGGAATTCATTTCGAGACCAGGGACAGGTCAAAGCAATGTGATATTCATGATGCTTGGCCACCTTGCGACCTGGCATATCAGTCAGTACCTCTAGCGGTATGCGACGCTCCTCGAACGATTTGAACTGCAGCAGCGGCACCTGCAGCACAGTCTCAAAGGTGGCATCATCGTTGGCAGCCAGATCCGTTGTATCCAAGGCCTGACGTATGCGTAGATTTTTGGAGCAACGAAGCGTTATTTTGGCATCGTTTGGAAAGATGAAGCTGCCGCCGGAAATATGTAAGCCAATGGGTTGCACGATGCCGGCTATAAGAGTCTTAAAGTCCAGCGAGGCACTAGCTGGTTTGGTGCTAATCTCAAAGCAGGGCGGAGTAAAGGGCAGCTGCTCGGAAAGGAATTCCAGACTGGACATGCTGAGAGAGAGCTGCAAAAAGAAAATAAGTTAAAGCGAAATAGAAGGCAGCGAGCAGCTTGCTTACCTGCTTAAACTGCCATTTGCCCACACGTGTAGCCTTGGCCTTCAGCTCCAACAAATTGACACCCGGCTGCAGTGCTTTATTCTCCGCCAGCACATAGTTCGAGAAGTCTGCCTGTATACTGGGTGATAGCTTGCGCTTGGTGCTGCTGGTACGTCTCACCGGCTGCTTGGTCTTGGGCGTGTCACAGGCCACAGCGGCCAGATGAAGTTTATTGTCCTGCTTGTAAATCAATTGTAGGGAAACATTCAGACGGCCGTTGGATTCTTTAGGGATCCCATGACTCAAAGATGGTGACAAAGCCACCTCTTGGAAACTGGTCGCCGCCTCTAGAGCAGCTGGTGACTCCAGCTCAAAGCAAAGCTTTATACTTTCCGTCACAATCTCACGTGGATACAGACTTTCCACTTTTAGTTGCACCATTACATAATCATCCTGTATAATGGGCTTTTGATTGAGCACCTCAATGTCCTGTATACGAAAGTGATCCTCTAACACACAGAAATTGGCATTCTCCAGGGATGGCTGAGCCGAAAGGTTGGTCTTTAACGATTTGAGAGATTTCAGAAATTCATCAAAGTAGAAAGTGCGCACCAGTGTCTCCAGCTCTGGGCAACATGAGATGGAACTACAGGTTTTGGTGTAGGCCAATGAATCACCCATTTTGCGATAGCAATTAGCCAGCTCTAGCAAAGTCTGAGAGCTCAGCATGTGCCAGTTCTCTGCCTTAAGTTCTCTTAGTAAATCCGTAAAGAAACCCACCGCCTTATGTGGCTCGTTGATGGCACAATAGAAATTTCCCAGATCCAAGCCCACCAAACGGGCAGAACGCAAACGCGTCACATGCTTGTAGGTGCTGATGGCCAACTCCGCCAGTTCCAAGTATAATTTCTCAAATGCCTGATTCGAGCCCAAGGCCTCTTTTAGTTGTTGAGCTGCGGACTTTTTGGGTTTACGATTGGGTGAGCGATCCCTTAGCTGTGGATTGGCCTGCAGAAAATGTTGCTGCTGTTGCTCGGGCGGGGCATCGCCTATGCCCGAGGACAGCTGTACCACTATATGCAACTGCTCGGAGGTGGGTGTGCAGCCAGGCAAAAGGCCACACAGTTTACCCAGTTCATACAGCTTATCCTTGGCCAGATTCCAGATAGGAGCACAGTGCTGAAAACAGGACACCTCATTAGGTTCCATGGCCTGTTCACAGAGCTGCAACACTTCCACAGAGCAAACAAACTCCCAGCAGGCCAGTGCACCTTCCTGACAGTCCAGCTTGATGAATTCCACCTCACGCAAAGTGGAGAATAGGAAGTCTAAGAGACGCTTGGCTATGTCAGGTATGTCATTGCAGGAGAACAACAGGTACGCCTGACGCTCGTACAAATAGTTGCGGAAATCCAAAAGCGAGCCACCTCCCTGCCTTATTCGCTCACGCATCTCAAACTTATCCAGTCGGGTTAAGCATATGCCATGAAATGCATCCAATGGCTGTTTAAAACTCTCCGTCTGCTGCATAATATACTGCGAGAACATGGCATCCAGTTCATCGTATTGCACCAATGCCTCTGTGAGTAGCTCAAGTTTTTCAAAGATCAAGGCCAAATCCTCCTGCATGAAGAAATATTGCCGAAAGTCCCAGCCCTCGTGATTTCGCTTCTCCCGTTTACTGCGCAACAGATCCTCGTACTTGACTATGTTCCGATTGTAGCTGGTGAGCATTAGAAATCGGATTCTTTGTACCAAACAACGAAAGGATTCGGTGGTTCGGTTCGGTTCAAATTTGGCTGGATTTAGCACCGAAATGCAACGATCGTCATTTTTGCTACAAAAGTCCACACGTATCTTATCCAGCACAGTGGTACGTGGCAATAGATTCTTCGTCTTGCGCATATCCAAAGTCTCCACCAGCAGAATCATCCAATCCGAGACACCGTAGCTAGCTAACAGTTTAAGCCACAGATCAATTTCTTCTTTTATGGTGGCCTTGTAAGTATCCAAGTCCTGATACGGATGAAAGAGTTAATATGGGGCTAGGCCAAGTCCTTTATATACTCACATTGCATTCGGTCACAAAGATATGCAAAATGGGCTGCTCCAGTATGCTCCACTCCCCCTGCTTGTATTTCTCCAACACAGCCACATTGAATTGTTGGGTTTGCGCCTCCAGGCGTACATGTTTGGTCGGTCGCTGGAATGTCCTACGCCACTCACAGGTGTCCAAGGGAATGGCATTCAGGATTTGCATTTCCAGCGAACGAAACAATGGACACGAGCCCGAATCTAAGGGGAAACTATAGTTTGTATGTTCTCCCGTTGTTATGGGCGCTTACTTACATGTTATAATCGGTTTAATCTGCATGGTGCATTGAGTTTGTTATTATTGTTTATTGAACTAAATGCAGACATGGACCAGCAGCTTGCTGCGTCGTCAACTTTTCACTCAGATAGTCGTCAGCTGTTCGCTCTTTCAGCAGTGATGCCAGCTCTACAGAACCAAAGCAAGCTAAATAAAAAGCTAGGAAATTTTGCAAAGAAGCTAAACTCATACAGCTGACAGGTCGTTCGTACGAAGAGGAGATTTTTTGGTGTTTTGGGGGCTATGACCCAAATAGTTCAAAAACATATTATTAATATATAATTATTTTACTTTTATTGCAAAACCCAATTCTATCTTCTCCATTCAGCGATTAAAACAAGAAAGATCTCAACAGAACGGTTGCAAATCATGCATTCGCCATATACAAAGTACATTTTTAATTAAAAAACTGACTGAATTCCCCGCTGGTTTCTTTGCGTTGTGATTGTGAGAAGCTTTCAAATGGCGGGAAAAAGCTAAATTAGCAACTCTGTTTGCCACCTCTCTGTGAATGCACTCAAAATCTAACGGCATCTCAAATGCCGCAGTATGACCGTGCTGCATCAGCTGTAAAAGAAATCTCTGTGAAACCTTTAAAAATCTCAAAAATAATCAAATATGGTCTCACCAATCTCATAAGTAATCATCTGTGGTATCAGTAAGTTATATTGGCCATATGGATCGGATATTTGGTCGTGACCATGAAGGCTATGTGGGCCGTGCGGAACATACGGTAGAGTAGAACTAATTGCTTATCAGACCCAATTAAAATGCTTTATCAAACCGTAGCGCAAAATGCATACCTTGGGCTCCGAGGATGATTTGGGCGAACAGTTACCTCCCATGATGGAGGAGCTGAGTGTGGTTGACGGCTTGCGACCGAATCCGGGCGGACCCTTCTCGGCGCTCACACCCTCTATGTGGCCGCAGGAGATACTGGCCAAGCTGGGTGGTGAAGCGGAGCTGGCTGCCTCTGGTCCAAATGATCAGCCTGAATATCGATTTGACGAGTTCGGGTTTCGTGTGGAGGAGGAGGATGGACCCGAACAGAGCTCTAATAAACTGCTTAGCATACCCTTTGTGGAGGATGCCCAACAGCGATTGCAGTGGATAGCTCACCTAGAGTTCTCGCATAACAAGGAGGCCAGCGAACTGACCTGGGAGCATGTGGAGATGATGTTGCCGCGCACAGAGAAGCTAAGGACAATGGTAAGGCAGGGAATACCGCATACATTGAGGTCACAAATGTGGATGCGACTGTCTGGGGCCTTAGTAAAGAAGCAGAAAAGCGAGACCAGCTATCAGGACATAGTCAAGGGTGAGTATTGAGTCTATGGAAGCTCAAATACTTACTTATTCTTACCTACAGCTTCCAGCAATGATCAGTTAATGACTTCCAAGCAAATTGAAAAGGATCTTCTACGCATTCTGCCCACAAATGCCTGCTTTAGCAATCCCAATGGCACCGGCATACCACGCCTGCGTCGCATCTTACGTGGCATTGCGTGGCTTTTCCCAGACATTGGCTATTGCCAGGGAACGGGAGTGATTGCTGCCTGTCTGTTGCTCTTCATGGAGGAGGAGAATGCCTTTTGGATGATGGCCACCATTGTGGAGGACCTACTGCCCGCTTCCTATTACAGTTCGACACTGTTGGGCATTCAGGCAGACCAACGGGTGATGCAAACACTGATAGCCAACTATCTGGCCAGTGTGGATGACTCCCTGAAGAAGCATGATATTGAGCTGTCACTTATCACGCTCCACTGGTTCCTCACCATCTTCGCCAATGTGGTGCATATGAAGATTTTGGTACGCATTTGGGACTGGTTCTTCTATGAGGGATCCATAGTGCTGTTTCAATTAACGCTCGGCATGCTCAAGGTAAAAGAACAAGAGCTGAAGCATCTGGAGAATTCGGCACAGATCTTTAACTCTCTCTCGGATATACCCGGTGAGGTGACCGACGTCGAAGTGCTCTTCCGCCAGGCCCTGGAGGTGGGGGGCTCCCTAAGTCAAACTGTTATCGATACGCATCGTCGGCGCCATTTGGCCTATCTCATGGCCGATCAGGGTCATCAGATCAGCAATCCAGAGGCAGCGCCAAACTTGCCCAAGCAGCAGCTAGCTCGACGCCAGGTGCGCAAGAGCAAGTCCATACTGGAGGCCTTTCTATTTCGCAGCGGCGCTGATTCGGACGGCGCGGATTCGCTGAAGAACAAAAACATACGCCAGACCGAGATTCTGGTGGATTTGCGGGAGGCCATCTTAAAGGTGGGACGCCACTTCATCACCATTGAACCCAAGCTGGCGGGGCACATACAGCTGACGGCCAACTACAGCACCGAATCGCATGCCCGGGACCATGAGAACTTCATAAATGTGGCCAGAACGCGTAAGCGAAGGGCCAAGGCGCTGCATGACTTCGAGCGGCACGACGATGATGAGCTGGGCTTTCGTCGCAACGATATCATCACCATTATCAGCCAGAAGGACGAGCACTGTTGGGTGGGCGAGCTCAATGGACTAAGGGGCTGGTTTCCTGCTAAATTTGTGGACCTGCTTGATGAGAGAAGCAAATTGTATAGCTCGGCGGGAGATGATGCCATCTCGGAGACGGTAACAGATCTGGTAAGAGGCACACTGGCGCCGGCTATTAAAGCATTTCTAGAGCATGGCATGAAACGACCCTCATTCCTGGGCGGACCCATACATCCCTGGCTATACATAGAAGAGGCAGCCACCCGTGAGGTGGAGAAGGATTTTGAGTCCGTCTACAGTCGGCTGGTACTGTGCAAAACCTATCGCCTGGACGAAGATGGTAAGGTGCTCACACCCGAAGAGTTGCTCTATCGCTGTGTCCAGGCCATCAATCAGACCCACGATGATGCTCATGCCCAAATGGATGTCAAATTGCGTTCGCTTATCTGTTTGGGTCTCAACGAACAAGTGCTCCATCTATGGCTGGAAGTGTTGTGTGCCAGCCAAGAGGTGGTACAGAAATGGTATCACACCTGGAGCTTCATTGATTCACCCGGTTGGGTGCAAATCAAATGTGAATTGCGTATACTCTCACAGTTTGCCTTCAATTTGAATCCGGACTGGGAGTTGCCACCTAAAAGGGGCAAAGAGTCTCAGCCGCTCAAGGATGGAGTACGTGATATGTTGGTCAAGCATCATTTGTTCTCCTGGGATCTATGAGATGAGAGTTGTTTGTTGTACCTAAATTTCAAAAATGTTTCCAAATTTTAGAGCAACTTTTTTTTTGTTTATGGAATCGCTAACCATATCGGATGGTTTATCAATAGATCTATTTAGAGTGGCTCGAATTTTGATTATCAAAATTCTAATTTTTCCCCTTTTCTATCCAAGAGATTCCATCAAATTCCATTAAATTAGAATTCCGTATTGTCAATCTACACCTTCAATTTCCATTTTTTGAGTGTCTATATCAAAGATGGACCCCGCCCATTCGGCGCAAGTGTGTTCCTAGGTGTTGGCAAATGAAGCATATAGAACTATAGAAAAACAATTTATGTTTTTCTTAGACATTGACTTTGTTAGCTATTATTTATAGGCATTTTACTTGAAATCAAAGTTTTAAGAAGATTCTGGAAGTTTGTACAACCTCTTCTTAGTTCCCACTTTCTTCACTCTATCCAAATTTCAACCTTGTATCCCTACGAATCATTCATTTAGGTCACATTTTCATCTAAGATATTCTATATTTATTTTAAGCTGAAGGAAAAAGATCCTTTGATGTTAGAAGAGCACAATTATGTCAATTTTTGTCATATTTAACTAACTAACGAGAACACATCAGAGACTTAAGTGCCGCCACTTTATAATTGTGTTGAGGAAATGAAGATATAGGATTGGGTATTCTATACCATCTCTGGAATCAAAGACGATTATGACAACGTCTCGACGAACAGCAACAGGTGATTGATGCATTGAGTTCTATTTTCGGTTATAGGTATAATTTCCCATAAGTATTATAATTAGGATCAAACTTACTTAACCTTTCAATCAGGGACCAAACAAATTACTTCTTTTTATATACAAATCAGAACATAATAATTATTTTCGAATTATATTTGATTCTCTCATAAAATATTCATTATATTGTATGTTTGTAACGCTTAGAAGGAAGCATCTCCGACCACATATATATATTCTTGATCAGCAATACGAACTGAGTTGATTTAGCCATGTCCATCTGCTATCTCCTCCATCAGTTTGAAAGCCATCTTCACCAAATTTTGCACAAAGTGTTGTATTACAAATAGGCTGCACATTTATAGGAATCGGCCGTATCGGATAGCTGTCAAATTGACGATCGATCGAAAAACTAGTTTTTGTGAGAAAAAAAACTTGATTGTTTTCAATGGAAACGCCTCCAAACTTTGTATTTCTTAGTTTGCTAAGCTTTTCCATGATTTTACTAAGTTTGGTCGAAATTGGTCATCTATATAGTATAGCTCTGGTAGTAAAATAGAGTCTTAGTAAGAAAAACTTTTATGTTTTCAATGAAAATGCACTTAAAATTGCCTTTTACTTATTTGATATGCTTTCACACAATTCTACGAAGTTTTGCCCAAGTCGGATGACTATAGCATACGAATGATCGGTCGAAAATAAGTTCCATTGAGGAAAAACTTGTTAGTTTTAAGTGTAATCGACTTCAAATTTCTTACATGTAAAATTGTGAGGTTTTTGCATGATTCCATTAAGTTTAGTAGAAATCGAACATCTATATAGTATAGCTTCCATAGAAAAGAAAGGTCCCAAAACTGAACTTTCCTTTATTCTTCAAACTGTACCTAAAATACACTTAATAAGTTTGTGCAAAAGTATGTAACAACCAGAAGAAAATATCTTCGACCCCATTAAGTACATTATATATACATATATATTCTTGGTCAGCTTCAACAGCCGTGTCAATATAGCCATGGCTGTATGAACGCACATATCTCAGAGATGGTTAAAGATAAAAGATTGACTGGTATGGAACTAAAACTTCTTATACTTCAAGATTTTTTTTAACTTTTGCCAATTTCGAAAGAGTTTTCAAGATAGATGGCTCGCACCTTCTAGAAATATTAAGTGCTCAACATTATTTATCGTTCCGCCAAATAAATGGTGAAGATCGGATGAACGATGGTCGAGTTATGCTCAAAAATTAGCTGGAAGTATCCATGTTTATGCTGAGCATATAATTTCGACTTTCTTTCTTTCATATGATCGACTTTCTTTCTGGTTTTCCAAGGTTTTGGTTGTCTTGCTTCCAAACTAACATTTGCTGCCCACCACTGCTTTAGACATTTCCGATTATGTGAGCAGAGCCTTGTAAAGTTCGCTAAATTGTAGTTTTGATAATGGAAGTGGATCTATAGCATTGAATCGACAGCAAAACGACAGTTAAATTGCTCGATTTCTGTAAAATTCGACGCTTACTCCGTTTAGAAAGTATTGTTTAAGGCACAGAAGTGCTTTTTGTAGCATAGTTTGAAGGATGTAATCCTTCTAAGGCCTTTCCACATCCGTGGCAGTTGGGATTTCATGGTTCATATACTTTGATTTCAGCAAAATTCAGAGGAATCTTATTTTTCGAGCTAATTTTGAAGAGCATTGAAGGATATATTCGATGAAATATGAAACACTCCTTATAAAAAGATGTATGGTTGGAAACTTCCTTCTCTCTAAGAGTGCAAAGCTCTTGATGTGTTTTAAAATTCATATGTAATCTTGTTACGAGTACTTCTTCCTCTGTTGTTTCAGGTGATTTCGCACTGCATTTAATATCTTACTTTGACTTGTATTCTTCTCTGCATTAGTGATCCAATTGGCTGCTTATATATCTCATTAGGTTCCTGCTCTTCCTGCCTACTCTGACAGACTTTCGTTTAAGTGCAATCTATTTGATTTAGAAAAACTGCTTTTTAATGTACCTCTACCCACATTTTTGGTTTTCTGTTTAAACTTAAGTGCTTTACCAACTATTATCTATATTTATAAATAAATATATATCTATATGTATATGAATTTGATATATCCATCCATAATTGTAACTCCCAAAATGTACTAAATTACAGAATGTAACGTACCTTTTTGAATTGAAATCAAATCTTATATAGTACATGCTATTTATTATTATATTTATACACAAAAGACACTCACACACACACAAATAGGTATTTAAATGTCTTAAATGCATTTCATTAAAGTTTAATATATGTATATGAATTGTATATACAATATACAGAGTTTTCATTTGGGCTCAACTAATTGCAAACCAGTCCTAGGTAGTCATCCATCAGGGTGCCTATGGCAAACTGCAGAAACAAAAGTTAAGGAAAATCTCTCAAAACTCAACTATTCAATCGCTACTTACTATGCCCGTTGCATCCACACGTGTGCCCACTATCTTGAGTCGTATCTTATCCTCACCGGAGATGACCACATCTTCATCTTTTGATTTATAGCAGGGAGGATTGCCATTTGGGCAAAATTGCATATCCGCTGGTATGGACTGAAAATGAAATCGTTCAAATCAAGTTACAAATCTTCTATACCTTACTTACATGATGTGATATAAAGCACGACAATGGCCCAATCTCAGCAAACATGCCCACTTTATTGATCTGCTTGACCACCGCATCCAGCACCTCACCCTTAAAGGGACGAAATACAATTGCCTTATATTTCACCGGATACACCACAAATCCCTGTCCCGGCTGTATGACACCGGAGCCAATCTGATCAATTGTGGTGACAGCTATGACAAAACCATATTTGCCCGTACAAGTGCCCTCCACCTCCGAGTAGAGCTTCTGTTTGACCGTCTCCAGCAGCTGTGGCCCGAAGTAACGTGGATGTAGTAGAATCTCATGCTCCAGGGATATCTAGATGAGGGGAAAACATAAATAAAGGTAAGGGCTATTCAATTGGTAAGTTAACTCACATGATAAAACATTTCTAGGCTTTTCTTTGCGGAAATTAAACAAAATCAACACAAGACGCTCCACAAGCAGATGAGTGCCGGCATTAGAGATGGGGAAATAGTTGTGTAACTGCGACTGAAACGTCGTGAAGTCACTGTCACGTCGTGAAGTCACTGCGATTGAGCAGTTAAGGTCACGGCTATAAAAAAATGATACAAAAAGAGAAAATCTATGTATTTTCAAAGAATATTTAATATATCGACACAATTTGAGAAGCCAATCAATTTGAGACATGTTGGACTTAACAAGGTGAAGCATTGCGAGACAGCGCTCTCTCTGTTTGTAGTCCCTTTAGCTGTGCGGTGTGAATGCTAGAATCCGGGACCGTAACTGTTACAACTGTTTTTCAAAAATTTACAATATAATAATTCATTTTAATTTTTAAAGCAAAAAATTACATTCATTTTATTTGTTAAAAATTTTATTAAAAAATTTTACTGCTAAAATATTTTTAAATATTTTTGTATAAACAAATTTTTTATTAAAGTTATAAAAAAATTTTATTTTTTTAAATGGAAAATAAAATGAGGTGTTTGGGTCCAAAAGGTTTTTGAGTTTAATTTGTAATTTTTGAAAATAAAAATATTTGATATTTAAAAAAAAAAAATGTTTGTTATGAATTTTTATTTTAAAATTGACAATGACTAGTAATTTTTTTGATAAAAACTGGAAATAAAAATGTGCCGATTTAAAATGTCCGGCTCAAAAAGTTGTATTCTGCAACCTCAAACATTCATATACGACCTACCGTTTAGAAAATTTGTTCTAATATTTTGTTTCCATTACTGCTGTTTTCGCTCCCTGATATTAAATCTTCTTTGATTTTGAACTTAAACTGCTTGTTTTTAAATGTGAAAGGTTCCCAAAATGTTGGGCTACTAGATTCGACGACAAAAGCTGCGAGATTTAAAACCGAATGTTTAAGGCCAAGTTGATTTGATGTGTACGGGTTTTCTTTGTTTCTGTAAATTCTAGGAGAAGTTCCCTTTACATCTAAAGTTCTTCTAGTTTAATTCATAATTCAATCGCTTATACGAAAATCTCTAGAGATGTGGGGGACAACCCCCCACAATGTTGGATGTTAGATGGATGCTGAGTGTAAATAGCTGTTAATAAAATTTTGATCACAAATATTTCACAGTTTCAGTCACTGTCGTAGTAAGCACAGTGACTTTGATATGACAACATGGCACATCACTAGTTCTCTTCAAAGTTGACCCAGTGTTGTAAAACGACATTCCAGGCGGAAAATTAACTGCGACTTTTAAAATTGATTTGTAAATATATTTTCTTTCCCGTTATCAATCAACTAACACAAAATCAATTATCTCATCTTTATTTAATAAATTACTTACAAATAAAGAGATTACTACGAATCTTAACCCCTACTCATCCTTTAAGTGAAAACTAAACTCCTGTGCCTCCCCACCTTTACGAAAGATGCGCACATATGCTGACTTGAGGCCAAAATTCCAAATGGCCAAGTATGGCAAGTAATACATAAACAGATCCATAAGCCAGATACGTAAATTCAGATACCAGCGCACCACTGCATATTTATGCAGATACGTGACAATGAACAGGCCATAGCTAACAATAAACCGATCCCACCAGTTCATATCGTAGTAATACAATTTCTGTTGCGGATCCCTTTCCTCCCCGGCACGATAATCAAAGCTATAGTAGGCATAACCCTTCACATAAGCCAATCGTTTGGCAAAAAAGATTTGCGCATTCACCGACAACATGGTATTGACATGCCAAAGACCATGGACTAGAGCCTCGGACATGCGTTGAAATTCCTCTGTGGTTTCCTCCAATGCTGGCGCATAAACACGACGCATAACAATGTCCAGGCGCTGCTTTGTCTCGGCCCAGTTTTGTCCGCAAATATTATACTCATCCTTAATGCCCAACAAATGGCCCAAAACGCGCCACATGTGTGAGGTGGTCTCCAGGAAATCCTCATCATACAACTCAATACGATGTGCTCCCAGGGTAATAAAACCAATGAAGCCAAATTGAGTTAAAACCAAATCCTTTTGGGTTATTTGACCGGCACCACGTCGTGCACTGGCATGACTAGAGCGTGCGTGAGCCTGCCTAACGGCTGCCAAGCTAGTCCAGAATTTGCTGGATCTATCATCGATGGCATAGGTATACCAGGCTGTTGTATGGAATATGGTGCGCACATAGCGACGATAGGCGCTTAAAGCGTTGGACGACTGTCGGGTGCAGACTAAAACACGCAAGATTGAGGGAATGGCTAGTACGGCGATTAGGCCGGCCAACATGCCACAGGTCATCACAAAGCGATATTTGTGATAGTAGCTTTGGCCCCTGTGAATAGATTAAGCAAAAACAAAAGAAATTATTTATATTGATATATTTATTTTCAAAAAAAAAAAAGATGTGAGTATACCCAACACTCACGAGGCAATGATGTGAAGCATGCTGTATAAAATGTGCTCCGCTTTTCAAATTCTTGATATTCATAACTCAATTCTTGATAAACCTTAACCTAAATCCTAAATCTTTAAACCTATAACCTAATTCTTAAACGTAAGCCTAAAACTTGAAATGTAAACCTTAAACCTAAGACCGAAAACCTTATACTTAAAGCCTTGAATCTCCGCCTCCTCCTTCTTCTTTTCCACTTAATCCTCCTCCGCCTCCTTCTCCACCTAATCCTCCTCCACCTCCTCCATCCACCTAATCCTACTAAAATCCTCCGGACCAAAATTAAAGATGTTTCACATCAAAAATTTTCATTAAAAAAAACACAAAAAACACAATTGTATTGCAGAAACTATGTATATCCAGCCCAGTGTGCAAGGGTATCAAAAGGCCAGCCTCGCATGCAAGTGTACTTCAAATAACTAAGCTGCTTTATAAATTGTGCATTTCCGTCTAGTTATAGTTTCGTTTCGTTAAATCGTTTTCATGTGCCCAGCCTTTCCAGCTCGTTTAGGTCATAACAATCCACCTAAATCAGCCAAACACCTGCCGATTCTTAATTAAGCTTTGCGTGTCAAGAAAACCAAAACAGTTACTTAAAACTTACCGCTTGAATAACTGTGCATTGTACCACGAAGGTAACTCAAATTCAGCACCGCTATCCCCCTCCTGACTGCCCTCATTCAAGAGATGTTGCAAATACTTAACAGCCTGGAGTTCATCAGAATCATCAGCTTCTTTTTGGTATCCATGACTACTTTTGTTTTTGTCACAGCCATCTGCAACAAACAAACGCCAAGATTACACAAGACAATTTCCAAAGTGAAAGTTGGAGCCATTTCACTTGTACTTACACGACGCATCGTTGGCAACGGCCTTGCCAACAGCAGCAGCAGCATTGTTGTCTAACATCTTTGCTAAATGGAATCCAGCTGAACGTAAACAAATCACCAAGTTAATTTACACCTGCCACATTTGTTTATGTTCAATTAAAGCATTTTCGTTGGTGTTGTTTGTATAAGTCGATGCGCGCAACTCGCCGCTGCGATAGGCAAACCGCAACTGCCGGTTGAAGCTACCGAAAGCTTTGCTTTTGTTTTGTGTGGGATATCGGAAACCATTTGGCGCTCAACGAAAGGTTGAAAGAGTTGCGATCGCACTGCCGTTGATAATGAGAAAGGCCCACTGATCTACAGACTGTGACTGTAGTCGTAGGGCGCATTTTGGTGAAGAATGTGGTCAAACATAAAAAATCGAGGATTTTCTCTTAAACTTTAAGGCACTGCGATAAGAAGAACCAAATGTAAAACACCAAACACAGTTCCAAATAGAGATGAGTAAATCGCTGCAATCACTTGAGACACTGTGAAAGAATTTCTTAGATAACAGGTTCCGATTAGAGATGGCTACGTTACGCAACTGTTCAATCGCGTGTGCTGAGGAGCAACAATTATCAAAAAGGCAGTCTATGGCGTTCACTGTCATCCCAAACTTAAATCTAGAATTTAATTGAGGGAACATTTTTGAACAAAATGGCGGCATATCAAAATAAAAAAAAAATTCCTTTTTAATATATCACACACAATTTTAATTTTTTGATATAATATTCCACTTGAAATTGCTACGGAATTACTTATATGAGCTAGTGAAGATATAGAACTAGTTTCACGCAGCTTATCGATTGAAAGTTGTGACATAACAGCAAATTGGTATTGGTTAAGGGCTACGGTTACATCCAAGAAGATGTTTTCTTCATATTAGGTATTTCGATCTCAAAAATCCATGCCTGATTTCAGTACTTACTTGTGGGAACCCAAAAAATTCCACCTTACCGAACTTTTGACAGCAAACATCCAATTTTTTTGTTGGAGTGAACAACTCCAGGATTGCATGCAAGGCAAATCCTACAAAGGGTTCAAAGTTAGATCAAGAAATTTAACAAATTACTTTCTTACCTTTATTTTGAACCATAAATTTCAAATTTCTGCATTTGAAATTAAGGGCTGTACTCTCCTTCCTTCTGGAGAAAAAGCAACGGCTCAAGTGCTTCTAAACAGTTTCTTGGGAGCTCTATTGCAATATTCGGGTACAAACCTGTCGAAATGAAATGTTGTTGATGTTGTAAGGTGCTAAATTACAAATACGTATGATTTTAAGAATAAAAAAGGCATTCAATTGGAAAATAAAAATCATTTGGTCATAAGAAGTCACTGTTTTTGGTATTTCACAGTCACTGCGATTGCTCATCACTTGTTGGCACTACCAAAAAATGTCCATCTCTAATTGTCAAATCAGCTGATTTCCTAACACAGGTTGGCAGCTCGTAGCAAAAAAAAATGTTACGCCAAACTTTATGGACTGCAATCGGCAGACGTTGCTACAGCTATAAATCTGTGAAGCGGCCAAATCTGAGTGCTGTCCGCACTTCAAAATCAGAGCAGGAGAATACTCAGAATCCTCAGACCCCCCGCCCTCAATCCGAACATGGACCAAGTCTGGCCAAACAGCTGAGAGCCAAAATACTAGCCACTGGACCTATTACGGTCGCCGATTATATGCGCGAGGTGTTGACCCATCCGCAGGCTGGTTACTACATGCATCGCGATGTCTTTGGCAGAGAGGGTGACTTTATAACCTCACCCGAAATATCCCAAATCTTTGGTGAACTGGTGGGTGTGTGGCTGGTGAGCGAGTGGCGTAAACTGGGTAGTCCCACACCCTTTCAACTAGTGGAACTGGGACCCGGACGTGGCACTTTGGCAAGGGATGTGCTTAAAGTGCTGACCAAGTTCAAATTGCAAGCCGAGTTCTCTATGCATCTGGTGGAGATTAGTCCGTATTTGAGCAAATCACAAGCCCAACGTTTCTGCTATACACATGAGACGCTGCCAGAGGAAGCGGCTGCAGAATTGCCATACTATCAGGTGGGCACCACGGCCACAGGCACCAAAGCCTATTGGCATCGTCGGCTGGAAGATGTACCCGCAGGCTTCTCCCTGGTGTTGGCTCATGAATTTTTCGATGCGCTGCCGGTGCACAAGTTGCAACTGATTAATAACCAATGGCAGGAGGTGCTCATAGATGTGACTCAGCAGAGGGAGGAGGAGAAGGAGCCAGAGTTTCGTTATGTCATCTCCAAAGCACAGACTCCTGTATCTCGCCTGTTTAAGCCACTGCCAGATGAAGGTCGCTCCTGTCTGGAGTATTCACTGGAAACAGAGCGTCAGGTGGGCCTTTTAGCTCAGCGACTGGAGCACAACGGTGGCATTGGCCTGATCATGGACTATGGCCATTTTGGCGAGAAAACGGATACGTTTCGTGCTTTCAAGCAACATAAACTGCATGAACCGCTTATAGAACCGGGCACAGCGGATTTGACAGCCGATGTGGACTTCAAATTGGTCAAACAGGCAGCTGAAACGAATGCCCAAGTTCAATGCATGGGTCCCATCGAACAGGGTGTGTTTCTGGAGCGTATGCAAGGCAAGGCACGTTTGGAGCAACTACTGGATCATGCACTGCCCGAGAATCAAGGCCTCATACGCTCAGGCTATGAGATGCTAACGGATCCCCAGCAAATGGGCAGTCGCTTCAAGTTTCTGGCCATGTTTCCCGGGGTACTAGCCGATCATCTAAGCAAATATCCTGTGGCGGGATTTAGTTAGGAAATACACAAAATTTCTGCAACAGATTGGGAATGATTTTGTATTTATGTTCATTTCTTTTGGAATGCTGCATTGATGGCCTGCATTTCGTTGGAGGTGAACTGCAGCACAGCTGAAATGGCATTCAACATGTGACGCTTACCATCCGCATCCCTGGTGACAATAAAGCTAATGATGACATTCTTCAAATACTCCAGATTGGCGCCCTCGCGCGTCTTGCAGCGTTCGAGTCTGGTTGAAGTTGAAAGACTTAAATCATGTCACACCATTCAATTGAAACACTCACCTGTCCACCTGCTCTTCCAGGCACTCGATCTTCTCATGCATCTCCTGCTGGGCCGTCACCTTCTCCTGTATGGCCTTGCGCAGGGTGGATTCGGCGGCATACTTGGCCTTTCTTAAGCTGGTGATTTCAATATCTTTGCGTGCCAGCTCATTGGCATAGTGCAACATGTGACAATTGTCGCCCAGCGATAGTTTTTTGGATTTCACCTTGGCCACCCCCCCACCCTCCACACTGTCCGCATCGGAGGAGTAGGTGAATGCCTCCACTGAGGCATCCAGCGCCTGGGGAGTGGGTGCCGCCGAGTGAAAGACCTCAAATGAGGTCTGCAGCGTTTTAATCTCTTGCTCCTTCTCGTCCAGCAATTGCAGTGAACGTTGTCGCTGCTTCTGCAGCAACTGCTCCAGTTCGTTCAGCTTGCAGCGTGTCTCATTCTCCAGTTCTGCCTTGGCCTCTTGCCATTTGGTGCGCTCCACTTTCAGTGCAAGTCTCAGCTTTTCACCCTGCTGCTTTAGCTCCTGTTCCGCCTCATCAATGTTACGATTTAACACCTGCACCTTCTCCTGCAGCGTTTGTATGTGGGTAAGCTGTAGTTGTAGCTTCTGTTCTAGCAGCTGACGTTGCTTATTGGAAGCGTCCAACAGTTGCTGCACTTTCTGTAGTTGTTGCTCGCACTGGGCATGACTGTCGGCAGACAGCGACAGGATGTGACTTAAATCCAAGGGATTGGCCGAGGTGGCATTGGCATTGATTAACAGTTTCTTCAGCCGCACCAGCTCATCCACCAGACTAGGCAAATCTAGTTCCTGCTGCTGTTTTGGTTTTGGTTCAGGTCTGCTTTGCATTTGCTCTAAATCCTGCAATTGCTGCTTCAAAGCATGTATGCTATCCTGATCCTGCTGCCTCAGTCGATCGTAGCTGCCCACTGTGCTGCTTAGCTCGGCCAGGCGTGCCTCCAAATTGGCCACACGATCCTCGTGTAGTGCCGCCTGCCTGCGACTTTGATCCTCGGCACGTAAAACCCGACGCTGCTCTTGCTTAATGGCCAGTGCATGTTGTTCCTTCAACTGTTGCATCTCCCGATGTACTTGTTGTATCAGTAGTGCCTGATCTAAGCTGCCCGCCGAGGCGGTTGACTGTGATTCCTCGGTTTTGGCCCGACTTAGTTTGAGCTGTTGCCGGGCCTCCTTCAGTTGAGCCTGCAGCTCTCTCAAGCGACTGTTCTCCGCCTCATTGCTGACGAATTGTGTCTTGAAGTTATTCAATTGCATTTCAATGTTCTCCTTGAGATGCCTCTCGTCCGCATAGAGCTTCTGCAGCTCACGTATCATGAGCATTTGATTGCTAGTCTCCTTTTCACGCTCCTGGCGTTCAATGATCCATTTGGCCTTCACCTCATCCACTTGGCCTTTTGCCATCACCGCCTGCTCTTTGGCCTGGGCATGCAGCTCCTGTATTAATTGCTCCTTTTGGGCGATTTGCAGACGTAGTTGCTTTTTGTCTGCCTGAAAGGAGGCTTCCATGCGGGATTTTTCAGCCGAGAGTGTGGCCAGGGAGTTCATTAAGGTGATAATTTGTGTCTGCAGTTGACCCTCAGCGGGTGGGGGTGGAGGAGAAGCGTTTACGGTTTCAGTGTCAGTGTCAGTGGGGAGCTTGTGTCTAGAGGGGGATGCGCCGGGGTCTCCGGTGGCTTCGGCATGGGCAGCTAAACTGGTCTCCAGTGCCTCCTTCTCCTTTAACAATCCCTTGTAGGCGGTGACCACGTCTGCAAGAATTGTGGTTTCAGAGTTGTTGTTGTTGCTGTTGCCAGGCTTTAAACTTTACCTTTGAGTCTCTTCTCATAGCGTCCAAGTTGCTCTTTCTGTGTGATCACCTGTGCCTCCAGTTCTCGCTGGCGCTTCTCCATGTTGTGGGTGTAATTAATTGTTGCTAAATTGTGTCATATTGGCAAAAAAAAAATTGGTTCGTTTATTACAGCTGTGGTTGTGGGACTGCCAACCTGTTGATTTTAATTTGCAGCAAAAGCTGCCATTTTGTTAAATGTTAGAGCTGGCAGCGTGTGAGGTATTTTCGTGACACGAAACTGATGAAAACTTACGCTCTCGCTTATACCTAAAATCGTACATTTTGGTTGAAAGTTAGACAAAAAAAAAAAATTAATTTCGTCACCACATTCATATAATTAGATGATGCTGTTCGAAATTGATAAATAAGTAAAATAGAGCTGCACCCGTGACCCGAATTTGAACGTGTCACAGTGTGTCACGACGTGAGCAAAAAAAGATTCGTGCATTTTTATTATTTATTATTTGTTATCGTTCATTTATAAGAAAACGTGAGTCGTGCATGATACGTGAGTCACACAAAACTGTTAATGGTACTGTGTACTTCTGGAAAATTTTTTTCCAGTTTTTCTTTGTACTTAAATTATGTGTTACAGTGTTAAGAACATTCTCTAAAAATTGCAGGTCAAAAAAATATATATGTTTTTTTTAGAACTGTTTTAGTTCTAGAATGTCGGGCATTAAATATAATCGCTTCTTATATTTTCTGCAAGTTGTCAAATTTTGAGTGTTACAACATCAAAAACCCGAAAAGTAATTAAGTACTAGTTTTTTCATAATATAAAAATTTTGCAATATCAAATTTTTTGTATATTCTTTTATCACGACTTGAGTTCAAGTCAAATGATTCTAGGGAACTGCTTAACCGATTTTGATAATTTTTTTTTTCGGTCAAAGCTAACACCCAAATGTACTAAATCCATGTTTTAATGATGAAATTTATAAAATAAAATTTATTTACTGAAAAACAGTTGTCGAAACTTTAAACGCGACTATCTCAAAAACGTTTCACACGAATTTGAAGATTTTTAATTACTCTTTATAGCCACCATTATGGAGTGAACTAGAATATTTAAAATCGGTCAATAACAAAACAGTAGATTTTCGAAATGTTGACTTTGAAAATCCCACAACTCTGTTATTTATTGAATGATCCCATAACTTCTAGTTTACACCATAACCACTTTAGTTCTTAAAAAACCCGGCTTTCAACTTTACTTTCAGATAATCCGTTCTCCAAAAATCGGGTGAAACATTGGCCTAAATTTCTAAATTTAATTTAACCGATTACCTATCAAACAAAGAAACGCGCTTGGTAATATCACGTTTGGTTTTTGTGTAATTTAATTTTTTGTACAGCATTAAAAAATGGCCCTTAAGCGATAACATGCGTGAGTCGTGCGTACGGAGATTTTTCTATCGTAAATCGTTCGTGACCGTTTCCGTAAATTCGCTCACACGCCCATCTCTACTACATAACTTATTTATTTTACAATTAATTCCCTAAACTACTTCATTCAATCTTCCTCCTTCATCATTTGCTCTATGAGACGCTTCCGCTCTTCAGCCTGTCTCAGCTTGCGCATGACCAAATCCTCATAGTCCCTTGAGGAACAACTGGTGCCAATTGAGTTCGTTTCCTTGCTCTTCTCCTCTCCCAGCGGCGGCTTGACCCATTCAAAACTCAGTGGATTTGCGGGCTTGCCCTTCTCATAGGCCAGCACCATATCGCAGGCTTCGCGTGTTTTAAGCTCCACCATGGCACGTCCCCGCTTCTTGGTATTTAAAACCAGCGCCTCCACTTCACCATATTTCTTCAAATACTGCATTAGCTGCTCGTGAGTGTAATCCTCTTTGTCCGTTCGCCATTTCATTTTGATGCGATGCTGGCTGGAATCAAAGGTGGTGCTCAATGTGGGGGGCTGGTGTTTGGCATAGCTGCGCTTCAGCTGTTCCTTCATGGCCAGCTGCTCCTCCTCAAGCAGCTTGGAGCCCTCACTACGCAGTCGTTCAATTTGCTCTTGCAGCAGCTCCTCATCGCTTTTCTGATGAAGTGTGCCGTATCTGTCCAGCGCAGCGCGTTCTCGTTGCTCCAGCTCTGCTTTCAGTTTCTGTCGTTTACCATCCAATTGTTTGGTCCGCAGTTCGGCCGCCTTTTTGGCTTTGAGCACCTTGTCATAGGCGGCACGTGCATTGGCATCGGTGAGTATCTCCAAGGCCTTGGAGAGTTCATGGAAACGTTCGGCGGCTTGAGGATTGTCTGGATTCTTGTCAGGATGGCAGTCCAGAGCACGTTTCCGATAGGCCTTGCGTATCTCCAGCTGATCCGCCTCCAGGGAGATGCCCAATAGGTCGTAGAGATTGACATCGTTAAGGGTTTTTTTCATTTTGGACATGGCGGCGTCAAAACGTTTACAATCGAATTGAGGAAAACGCAAACAAAACCAAAACCAACAAGCAAATGATCGATCAGCTGTCAATTGGCAAAAGTTGGCAGCCCTGTGTACAGTGATTCAAGGTGTGACAAAAACAATTTGTTGCAATTTGAATTTCAGTTACGAAACAAATTAAATTTGAACAAATTTAAGATTTGTTTTTTTTTATATCATTTTTAATGAATTGATTTTCTTATTTCATTTTAGTTACTTCCATCTATATAAGAACCAGAGTTGGCATTATTAGAATAAAAAATAATGTAGATAATTATTTGAAATCAAATGTTATTTATGAAATTTTATTTGTAATTAATTTCAAAATGATTCGTTATTTAAATAAAATTAATCGACAAATAACACTTCGAATAAATTATTTGTCTACAAATTTACAAATTTTTTCGAATAAAACGAATAATTCTAGCTCAGATAAGATGACATAAAAGTAAAATTAAGAAAAATCTAAGTAAAATATTTATATAATATCAACTCGCTTGTATCACATTATTTACGTTGTAATTTCCCAGTTTTGACTGACTATATTGAGCATTCTGTTATAGCCGAAGCAGTGAAATATGCCTTGGCACATGATATATATTACATATTATAGTGGTTTTCAGAGAACTCATGATTTCTATGATTTTGACAATTTTGGAATTGTTATGAAGAATTGTTTTTAATTATCTGAAAAATCGTAATGGGAAAATTGTAAAGGTAAAATTGCAGCTTACAGCTCCGATAAGTACAAACACAAACTCAAATTTCATGTCAACTCGCCGATTTTTCAAAGTATTTTTGAAACTTTAAGCAAAAAGAGTTTTCTACAAACTAAAATTAATAACCGACTGTTGGGGCATAACATTTAAGTCTATTTTTGCAAAGAACTCAACCACTGTGCAAACACTCGATCAGCTGTTGCTTGAAAACAGGTGGACAGTTCAGGCATAACAACGTGCGTACCGTTTCATTGGCGTTGATTAATCATTTAGTTTGGTTGTTATGCCGGATGCAACATGAGCATCTACCACGACGAGGTTGAAATTGAGGATTTTGAGTACGACGAGGAAGAGGAAATGTATTATTATCCCTGCCCCTGCGGCGATCGATTTCAAATCTCCAAGGTAACAATTGACGACATACCTCCTTCTTCCTTCTGCCATTCCAATATTCAACACATTTTCCTTGTCAGGAGGAACTTATTGAGGGCGAGGAAGTAGCCACCTGTCCCAGTTGCTCACTCATAGTGAAAGTCATCTACGATCCGGATATGTTCAAAGCCGAGGAGGATGAGACCAGCGTTTTAAATGAAAAACTCGGCGACCTGAAGCTGGAGAAGAACTAAAGTGTCTGTTTTTTTGTGTAATTAAATAGTTTTTATTTATATGCATAGTTGTAAATAATACGTTGACTAGTAAACAATGAAACATTGTGATTTGGTTATGGATCTCAAGGGGGCTTACACAAGAATACATAAATAAATAAATCTAAAAGACGATACAATGGTGGCAGGATTCCTGGAATGGAATCGCTCACACACCCACACACACACGAACGCATATTGCACTTGAGCGCTTTTCACATTGTACAAGCCAGCGCCAAACCGAAATACAAAGGAACTATTTGGGTTGGTTAACTATGGAAATGTGTGAGAACCAAAAACGTTACTGCTTATATGGTAGGAATAAGAATTCGGACTTAAGGTTAAGCTTTCCAGGCTTCTTTTAGAGAGCGTGCTCGTTCAGCAAAGACAAAGACCTTTTTGGTTGTGTATAAATGCCAACTACTGCTCCAGCCAGGATCCGCTAATAGCATTTGGTGATTTAACCTGTGTGGAAGTGGAGCAAAAGTGGTAGTGAATGGTGTGTGTGAGGAGGGGAGAATTCGAGGAGCTTACCTTGATATTAAATTGCTTC
This sequence comes from Lordiphosa andalusiaca, assembly GCA_035044965.1. NCBI lineage: Eukaryota > Metazoa > Arthropoda > Insecta > Diptera > Drosophilidae > Lordiphosa > Lordiphosa andalusiaca. The sequence continues at coordinate 195,085 of JAWNNM010002858.1, read as the reverse complement.
AAAGTGCTCTCCAGTGCCATGGCATTTCCCGAGAAGTAAGCGGCAATCGCATTGTGCAGTAGAATCAGTTGCTTGTGCATCACTTTGATCTTTAGAAAATGAGAAGTAAACATTTTGCTGTTGAAAATTCAATTTCAAAACTAAGCTAACAAATTTCGGTCTTCATCGTGCCCAGAGCTAGCTTACAGCCGCGTAGACACCAATCCAAATGAAGTAACTATTTCGAAAGCCACAATGAATATGAAGAGAAAACCGATTTAGTAGGCTAAAGTAAGTGCAAACAACAAAATCTACACTGAAGGCGGTCGGCGCCCTTTATCTAAAGCTTCCATTACGGATCTTCTTACAATAAAATTGTTTTTTATACCCTAAGAATACTTTTTGGACCTGTTTTTCTATAACAGCTATACTATATAGATGTCCGAATTGGAACAAACTTAGTGGAATCATGGGAAAGCATAGAATACTAAGAAAATCAAAGTTTGGAGGTGTTTCCATTGAAAATAAAAAAGTTTTTCTCACTAAAACTGGTTTTCAGACTCAACTTTTCAAGGACATCTTTACTTTTTAGTTGTCCGATTTGGAACAAACTTAGTGGAATCATGGGAAAGCATAGAATACTAAGAAATGAAAAGTTGGGAGGCGTTTCCATTGAAAACAAAAAAGTTTTTCTCACTGAGACCACTTTTCAGACCCTACTTTTCAAGGACATCTTTACTATATAACTGTCCGATTTTGAACAAACTTAAATTGAGTCATGGAAAGGCATTATAGACTAAGAAATGCAACGGTTGGAAAAAGAGCCGATTTCACATCTCCCAGAAAGCTGCCAAGTGTCAGATAAACTCAGATTTTGCTCTGTTGTGTGTGGGGGTTTATGTGATAGATAGCTCTGCGTAGAAGATTAGAAATCGGCCCTAAGACTAAATTTTTGCACTGCATTTTTTTCGCCTTATCAATCAATCAAATGCATTCGAATGTCTATTTTAAGGACCCTGAACCGTCTAATAGTTGGGAATTGAAGTCAAGCTGCTCTAAAAGACAAGCTTAAAAAGAAAGTTTTCCCAAAGAAGTGCCTAGAATCCTTTACCCTAGGGACGAAATACCAGCTGCCCGTCTTCTGATGTATGTGAACAGAGGCACCGAAGGACGTCATGGTTATACTGCAGAGAAAGACCCTGCATATGGGAGAGCCATACCGAAAAGAGAGCAGTGAGGAGAAGCACCGTTCCAGTGTGAGAAATTCCAAGTGCTTTTCGGCATAAATGAGACTCAAAAATTCTACCAAAACGTTTGGCAAACTAACCTATGCAAGGTGCCAATTACCTAAAACCAAGCCAGAGCGAACTGTTTGAACCATATCAGTGTGGCTTTTGACCAGGCAAATCCACCACAGACCAGATATTCACATTAGCCAGGCTTCCGTACATCGACCAGATGGATTGGCAATGCAGAATGCTTGCTATGAATATAGAATTGCTCTCTTTGACTAGTGTTTCTTACGCGATTCTCATCAAGAAATTGCATTTTAACGGCCACATCTGCGCGCAGTTTCTCATATTGATCCTTATGCTGGGCATAGCTCCTTTGTGTTTCCTCCAAACTGTTGGCCGCTTGTGTCAACTCCGGTTTGGTATTCTCCAAATCCATGCGATAGGCATCAAATTCGATTCTGCAAGAGAGAGAGAAAGAGTTTAACAATCATCAGCAATATATATACACAAGCCCACTTCAAACACCACCCCCACCTATGTTTACCCACCTGGCTGTCTCATACTGTCGTATCGTCAGTAGGGTGTCATCTATGGTCTTATTGCACAACGTGTTCACCGATGATATAAAGAAATTCAAAGCATTCAACAGCAATTCTCCATTCTTGGTCAAATTGCGTTGCGTCTCTGAATTACAGTTAAACTCCTTTTGCAGTTCGGGATTCTTTTGTGCCAGATCTGCAAAGGAATCGGCCAGGGCATGCTGGGTGACCACCACATGCTGGAAATGTGATCCAAATGCACGGGTCAAGCGTAAAATCGATAAGTATTTCCTTTGCGTTTCGCGCAACTGTTCAATTTGCGCCTCCAGCTCCGAGTCGACGGTCCGCTGTGATTTGCCCAGCTTCTCCAGCATGATTTGCCGCGTACATTTATAGGTGGATATGCTCCAATTCTTGAGGCTATCAATTTTGGAAGCACTTGTACGTATTAGACTGCCGGTGCCGTCGGCGGCGGGTGAGAGTATGCCATTGCCGGGACTTGTGGGACTCATGGGTGTTGTGGGAGCTAAAACGAACTTGTTTGATTTGTGGCCCCAAATGTACTGGAAATTCTACTTACCCGAATGATTCCTTAAAGGCAAACTATTGGGCGGACCAACGCCGCCGCCGCCGCCGCCACCTATACTGTGGCTGCTGCCCATGCCTACCATTACCATGCCGCTGCCGCCTTCTGTGCCCGTATGTACAGCTCCGCAGCTGTCGTTCATGGATGGCGTATCTTTTAGCATTTCATGGATGCTACGCTCGCGTTCCGCCATTATCTACAATCAATTTTATGACTCGCCAAAAGAAAATTGATGAAAATTGAAATTTGATTGAAACTGATTGATAATTCTGAGACCGCCGCACAGGTGACGGGGTAGGGTCAAATTGTGTTTAATAATACGTGTTCGTTAATAACCAATTAGTTTAATAACAAATTGATTAATTTTGTTTAAGTTAGAGATTTTCATTTAACTGAAAATCAGTGTGACCGTGATTTGGTTACTGTTGAAATACCAACATGGAGGAATTAACAGAGAGACTCAACTTGAGACGTCGCACAGTGGTACTGACACTCGTCTTGCCTTGGACAGAGTTCGGTGACTTCGCTGAAAAATTTGAATTTAGAAGTATTTGTTTGATTTTTGTCTTTGCAATTATTTGGTCGATATCAGATGACTATATCTATAGCTGCTATAGGAATGGCCGGTCGGAAAATACCACTTGGTGAGATATTAGGTATTTTCAGGTATTATTTTCATTATGGGATTACTATATCCCATGGCTGTCAGAGAGCGGCCACACTAAATAGAAATTTAATGGCGATTTCGTGAAATCAATTCTGGTAACACTTCAAATCAATTTCAAGTTGACTTTTTTACGTCTTGGACTCTTTCTGATGTAGATCTTCACTCAAAACTATAGTCGATATGGCAAACACGGTTGTAAAAGCGAGACGGATGTAAATTTAGCGAAATGACAGCAAAGAGCTGTCTTATGTCGTCGTCGATTTACCGTCAAATTGGAACGGGGGAGTGTCCTAGTAGCAAGCACATATTAGTGGTATTCCTGAAAGTGATTTAGATTTGATTTCGATTATTTGAAGGCAAATCTAAGTCAGCTGACGGAGTCACCCTTTTTGCGCACCGATTTGATTTAGATTTCGAGAACAGCTGGTATTGTCCACTTAATTCTGGTTCGTCTTCTTTTCAAAATTGCATTAAATAAATAACTCTTTAATCCATGTTGAAGTCGCGTCAGAATGTAAACAAACTTAAACAATCGACGAATACGGTCACACCAAAACGAAATCAAATCTAAATCAGCCGCAAAGTTGATTTTAACAAATCTTTTTCTCTCTAGCTTTGGGCCCACTTGACAATTTGTATGGAGCAGCAATGAACAGCTGATTGACGAAATCTAGTTCAAATCTAAATCGCTTTCGGGAATACCGTTAATGCATTAATAAAAACGCTGAACACAGCTTTTTCACAATATAATTGGCATTTGTGTCTTTCCGTTGCCTGGTCATACCAAAATATATTTGTTCATTTTGGGGAATCCTAGTACTCAACAAATCCCGCTGCGCCTTGCATAACCACAACTCCTGTGATTTAAGATGGTTTTCTGGAACATACTCTTGGGCGTTGGCATTGCTCTAGCCACAGTGACTGTAGGCATTTACTACAGCAATCTCAGGACAATGCCACCACAAACCAATCGCAATCAACGACGACGGAATGAAGACGATGAAGAAGATAGTCTTCAAGCGCAGCACACCCGCAGAAGGTAAAGATAAGGAAACAACTTGCATGCGACTTACTTGCCCTGTTCTCTTTATAGCCAATTAGGCGACAGATGCGTTTGCTGCACTTCGGAAATGACAAGGCAGGAGGACATGCATCGAATGAGATGCGGCCATGCATTGCACGAGGAATGCTTTCAAGAGATGTGCAAGGCTCGTCGTACCTGTCTAATTTGTTTCAAGACAGTGATCAATCTACCGGACTATTCCTGCCCCATTTGCCAGGAACCCCTGACCGATGATATGACATATCTAAGATGTGAGCATGCAATGCACACCACATGCCTGGAAAAGTACAAGGAATGCAATTACTCCACTTGCCCGCTGTGCCGCAATTTGCTGTAGAAATGTAGCGTCACTTCAAATCCTGTTAAGCAATCAATCGTAGCCTTGGGTGAGGAAGTCTTCACCACGCTTAAGAATATATCAAATTAGTTTAAGTCGCTTTAATTACCCTAAAAATGCCTAAATAAATGCCTCTAAAACGGGAGACGCTTGCTTTTGCCAATTCTCGCGCCAACGTAGCTCTTGGAACTCCATTAGGCAGCGTCCGAAACGCAAGCGTGTCTCCTGAATGCTGGGATTGTTGGGGAAATGCTCAAACCAGATTCTCAGTTGTTCGGCCAGTTCCTGGTAATCGGCAAACACAAAGCCATTCTGGCCATGCTTCACCAGCTCATTCAAGCTGGAAATAAACAACAAAAACCCAGATATACTCATGCTACATGTTTTTTCTTTCTTGCCTCCCCACTCACCATTTAAAGTTGTAGGCACACACCGGCAGGCCACTGCCAAACATGTCCACCACCTTCATGGGCAGGTCCAGGCCACTGGTACTCCAATGCAGACACACACCCAAATCGGCGCTGGCCAAAACACTGGGATAATCCTCCACCTCCAGCCAGGGTGTCATTATCGACACCTTTTGCCAATGTAAACGCAATATCTCCGCCTCATAGTGAGCCTTCTGTGGACCCTTGCCCGTTATAATGCACAACAGCGAGGGATAGACTTGTGGTTCCGACACAGCCGCCTCCTCATACAACTGCAGGGCCTTAAGTAGTATGCCAAAATCCTCGTCTGGCGTCCAGCTGGTGCTTGAGACCAGTATGGCCTGTCTCTGGGGTTTGTAGACAACCGAGCCATTGGACAGTTTTTGTGTCAAAGCTGTGGCCTCCACCACACCGGATTGCTTGAGATCAGCATAACATTCGGGCATGAACTGGGCATACTCTTTGGATAGCTTCATGTATAGATCATGCTTCTGCGCCAGTTCCAAAGGATGAAATTGCGTGGGAGCACGATCATAGAGCACTGTAACAGGCCTGCAAATAGTAGAGTGTGGGTTATTTAACAAATTCATCCCATAAATTGCCACACACTCACCCAATATTCCAATTCTGCTGCAGATCCTGCTTCATAGCCTCCGTCACGCAGAAATGGGTATGACCCTTGGAGCCGAAATAGCGTTCCAACCACCGTACCAAACGTATCAGGCGACTCTGCTCACCGCCAGTCATGCCCAGGGCCAACACTGTGTAGGTGTAGTTGTGCCAGTCGATGACCAATTTGGTTCTCATCACCGCACAATACAAATAGCAGACAAACAGTGTGGGAATGCCGGGAGGATTTTGAACCAGCAGGAATTGTGGTCTCCGGATGGCTATCAAAGCCATTAGTAGACTCAACGTCTGCCAAATGGCCTTAAAGAGCAGCTTCAGTTTGGGTGTGAGATTTGTTACCGGGACGGAGGGCAATTCGTGAATCTGGCACTTGCTGCCACCGCCGCTAAGTATGTCCAGTGGCCTGGTCTCTACATAACCTATGATGTCCACATGGTAGTTGTCTTCCAGCAGGCTCTGGGCATGATATTGCATACGTGGACTGCGTCCAATATCGCCCAAGACAATGACGCAGGCTTGACGTTTCCTCAACTGGAGATCCACCATAATGCTGGCAGCATGGATTCACAGCTGATTGGTTGAGAATTGGTTGAGTGATATTTGCGGTAATTGGATAAATTGGCTATAACGAAGAAATTTAAATCTTTCGGCTTTTTTTCAACAATATCACAACAAATATCAGAACAGCTGTTTGTTGTTATCGATAAATCGTGGGGGGAAATGGGAGTGACCAGTTTCGGTTAAAATACCTAAGATAGTATGAAAACTTATAAGCTATTTAAATATTTTCACTAGCAGTGCGGTATGCGTTAATAGCTAACAATCAGCTCTTTTTTCCCATAGAAATACATACAAGCAATGCCGGCATAAGATGGACTCTGCCAGACTGACAAAAGATGGGGAAAGACTTCTGATAACAACACTGGCAGGTTCTGGCTTCTGGGCTGAAGAAGTTTGACCAACGAAAACCATTAAAATCTACAAAATACTAAAACTTTTTCCCATATTACTTTACACTGTTTAGCTTAAGGTCTATACCATAGCTTAAGTTCGTATGTCGTCCTTTTATAGCGCATAGGAACAATTTGTAAGTAAATAAATAAAATAAATAAAAAAATAAAAAATATTAAAACTTTTCCTATCAGATCTAGTAACAGCAGATTAGATTACCACTACGCACACAAACTTAAGCCATTCTAATTCAAAATATATACGTTCATTCGAAATCTGAGAAAAAATATTGATATTCTTTCTGAAAAGTAGTTGTCATTAAACCAACAACAACAACACATATCATTTTTAGGACCCAACCCCACTTTATTAGCCGAGATATGAAAAGCTTCATTCCCTTTAAATTTGAAACTTACAAATTTATTTAAAGTTGTTCCGTTAAATATTTTTAACCGCATTTAGTATTTTTTTCTTGGTATTTCCAGACAAGTTGGTCTGCCGCTTTTACATTTGGTATCTTCCGGCTACTCGACCTACGGTCACTCTGAATATCATGCTCGCTGTAATCATTCCCGCGGATTTTGTGTTCAAGTACGGACGTGTCGCGGTGTATTTGTGTCTCACTAACGGTACATGGACTTTGTGAACCCCCCCTCTCTCGGTAGTAGTATTTTGTGTGTGTGTGTGTGTGCGCGTGTGTGTCTGTGCGTGGCAATGAATGCCCCTAATGCAATTGGGCTAACAAAATGAAAGAAGAAAATGGAAATATCTTAAATAAATAAGCAAATGAAATGGATATAAAAACAATTTAGTGGTGTGCTGCTGTCAGATTGCTTTTAGCGGTCAATTGGCCGGTGAGTAGTTGTGTGGGTGTTTGTTTTTGACTGCCGTTATTTTCGCCGGCAAAACAACCAGCCGGTTTTCACCTACCCTCCTCCACCGTCCTCACTCTCGCTCTCTGTCTCTCTCTCTTTGGTTGGCTTGGCGCCGTCGCTGTGTGTGTGTGGGTAATGCCAATACCGTTGAAATAAAAATGTAAATTTTTATACAAATCATAAAAATTTGTCATAAGTCGTCGTTGTCGTTGTCGTCGTCGTCTGGCTCCTGCTACACGTAGTAGTAAAAGGATACACACGCGCGCTCGCTCCTTGCTCTACTCCACACGTAGTTTATCCCATTAAGCCTGTTGTCTGTGTGCAATGTCTGGGTTGCTCTTGGCAGACGAGACGCAATTGATGCTAGCCCAGAAGTTGCACCAACGGACAGAGCCACCCCCAAAAAAATTGAGTCTCTGGGTGGGTGGTTCAACTCTGGGGTTGGCTAGCAAGTTGCCACTGTTGATTTTTGATTTCTGTGCGGCTTTTTATTGCGTTGCTAAAGTTTTTATGCTCGCTTCGTCGTTTTGTTTCCTTTTCCTATGTTTGTGTAGGTGTGTACCACATTTCTGGGCTGCCCCCCTCCCCCCATCCCACAGTTTTGGCTTAGAAAAGTTGGCCCACGTTAGTCGCCGGTCTAGACACCGAAACTCAACTCTGTGTCAATTGAGTTTATGCGTTAGAGAAATTCATAAATGGCATTGCACCTTTATGTCCTTTACAGCACTATCATGTGTTAAGCAGCAAGGATAATGTAGTATCGTCCGAAATCGACATATTTTTATGATCTACTAATATTTGTTTTAGTTTAAATCGTTTCAATTATTAAAAAGATATTAAATCCCTAAATGAAAGATCTAAATTTATTTCAGTTTCACTTAAGGGCCCATTTCCTTTCCGCTTCCTCTCCATGCCATGACTGTTTGGGAATTTCAAGGCATCACTAGTGAAAAAATTGACATAAAAAAAGACGCTTTGTTTTTAGCAGCCTTTGCTTATGAGTGTGTTCCCATTTAGCACCATTGTATTGGTAAAAGATTTCCTTGCTCTCGGTATCTTTCGCTCTTTCTCTTTGACAAAGAATATCCATACTCACTTCAATCTTGAGTCGGGATTATTTAACATTTAAGTACAGATACACGCATTTCAGTATGATTTCAATCCTTATGAGCTCAATCTAGAAATATCAGTCAAATTAATTTTATTGAACTTGGTCTTAGCTAGCCTTTTTTTCAGTGTATATCAATTGTTTACGAATTGTGAAAATGCGCGGTGGCCAGAATTACTAATAATAATTCTGACATTAAAGAAATCTACTTTATTTGTTGGTGGATGATTGAAAGTAATCCAATTCTGAGCCATAGTCGAACCTAAACCATTTCCCAAAAATCTCGAACCTAAAATTTTTCAAACACAACATATGAATGGGGGCTGCAGCCCTGATTAGTAGAAGTACGTATAGCTTTGGATTGAATGAACGGACAATAAGTCTTTTAACAGAGCAGAAAACCGGTTTTGAATCGAACCGAACCTTGAACTGAATCAAATGTGCCATAATAGCTGAACCTAAACCAGTTCCTTCATAACCTATTCCAAAACGTCGGTTTGATACACTTTCAAAGAAGTTTTGACTCCTTTTTTACAACAATCGAAGCTTGGTGACCCCATCATTGGCGACTCCCCACGAATCCAATGCATAAGTCGGACGATGAACTGTCTCATCTCTGGTAATGAGCTCGGACGCTTGTTTTGAAAACACATTTCTGTTTGTTAAACGATTCCTCTAAGAGGAACATTTTTTCGTCAGCCTTGTAAGCTGGTTACGCATTGCTTTCGATTTTGTCTTGCGTTTTTGTTTTCATGCTGTTGTGACCAAGTGGCTGGTAAGTCTCTTGTTTTGCAGTAAGTCCCAAGTCACGAGACATGGTTTTCTGCTAGCCCAGTGGATTTTGAAGGACTCGTTCTGTCGCGGCTTTATGACATCAGGGTCCCCAAATAACTTCACGGTGTGATACACAAAGTTTCGGATGATTTTCAAAAGATTTCAACCCCATTCCATGATTGTACACGATAAAAACTTTTGATGCATTAATATAGCATAAATGTCTGTTGCCAAATAGCCGTCAATTTCTTGTGAACGAGCGTGTATAATACATATTCCAAAACATTGGCTAATAAAGTCGATTAAGCCTTATTCGTCCATCCCTCTGTCATTTTCTACCTGAATTAGTCCCTCAGTTTTTTAGCTATCGAGCTGTAATTTTGATTGCACACTGCTTTTATGTTGGAATCAGAGGAGATCATGAAGCGAATTTCCAAAGATTTTTAATACCGATCGATTTGAACCTTTGGGAAAATATTCAATTTTTTCGACATTCTATATTGCCTAAGCATTTCTGGTCAATTTTCGGAGAATTGTCTTCAGATTATGCCGATGAGTTGAACAGGTAACAGAATGTAAATCAGTGTGATTTATATATATAAACATTTTGATTTGGATCGTGATTTAACAGATATTAAGGTCATCCAAATATTCAAAATAATCTCAGAAAGAATTTTCATTCTAAGCACTTAAAATATCGAATTGTTGGGTTTGGCTTGTGATATTTTCCATCCATTAAAATTCAATGGGGATTTTTCACAACAACAAATTTTTAATTACAAAATTTCCCTTTAATTATAATTTAGATTGAGACTTTTTACACGCAGTCAATATTTAATTGATATATTTAACTTCAATTAAATTTTTAATTCGGATTTTTCATCAGCGTTAAATATTTACTTGAGCTAAAACAAAAGTAGTTGTATACAAAATATTTTAATTGGGAAATTTAACTTTAATTTTAATTGATAAGTTTTGAAGGAAGAGATTCTGCTGGAGCATTCAGAACTCTTGATTCAGTGTGTATAATAACTGAGTGGAAAAACAATATACACGAAATGTTCTAAGTTTATCTTCTACTTTTTGAAGTATTCGATGAAGTATTACGATTTCGGTGTATCTTTTTACTGTGTAAAACAAATGTCTCTTAAGGCTGGGATCAAAACTAAACGAAAATCATCATTTTAAATTGCATTATCTTTCATTTTCTTACAGCTGGAGGAAACATATCAAAAGGAATTATATTGACTGAAACTGACCAGAAAATAAAACAGAGAAAAAACGTTTTCTTTTTTAAAGTGACTGAAAATATTAACTTCTCATACGCCAATCATAGAACGAAGAAGCTATTACCATTCTGACAGGTGAGTGCATTCCAATAGTCGATTATTGTGCGCTCTCTCACATCATTTGTATGCCAAAGCCGTAAGAAGCACAACCCACACCACACACCACACACCGCCTGCCAAGAAACAGGCGCCGTAATTTGAATAATTCGCATCATCAATGATGCAGAATTGAGTTTGCCATGGAATACGTTGACTGCTGGGCGCAGCTGCATGAGTTTGCTATAAAATGCCAGCACAATGCCAAATATCCTAAACAAACTTCCGCTTCACAGACGCCCTAAAAGATAGCGGTTGGCTATAATTAAAGCAGGCAGCAAGATACCGAACGGCAAGTGCATCAGGCCCTAGTCAAGCGGACAGGCAGGCAGGGCAGGCACGCAGGCAGGCAGGCAGGCAGGGCAGGCAGCGAGAGGCAGGCCTACATATTGCTATTTTTATTTAACCAACGCATGTTTGCACTCAAACCAGCCGAAGTACAAGAAGAACAATAGTATCGGATTTCTTAGTAGAAACGAAATTATTGGATTAACAATCTTGCAATTATGGGATTGAAATTAATATAGTTTATAGAAATAGGGTTGCTTTTACAAAAGAAGCATGCAATTTAAGCAATATCTAAGTGTACTGTTAGCTCTTTGACTTCTAAACCTTCCAAAATTCACAGAAAACTTTGCGTAACTTTTATTTATTGTCCGATTAGTTGGAAGTTCAGTTTCTATATGAAAATCAAGCATGACTGCCTAACACTTTTCAGCAAAATTTACCCCTTGTGTGGCAAATGGATGGTCAAATTTTGAACAATCTATCCCCAATGTCACAAAATGAGCGGAAAACTGTTGAATGCAACATTTAAGTGGTTCAACCGTCCAAGTCACAACTCATTGTCAAAGCATTTCATATCAAATTACTAACAACATTATTTTCAAACTTTAGAAAACCTGAAAAATGAAGGTAAAACTTATGTCAAGAACTAAGCATTTTTGATTTCAATTTAAACGACTTCAGAATCATTCATTCTTCACTCTCTCTAAGTAATACGTTAAGGCTTCTATCTGGTTCGGCGCTGTCTTTCTGATGTCAGTTTTTGCGCTTATACTGGTTTGAAATTCTCAAGCATTTATAACATCCTCGGCAAGTAAAGACGCTGATAAACTGACAGTTGACAGGCCAGAAGACTGCCGATGATTTAATCGTGCAGAATCGATATAATTAAAATGATCAGCCTTAAAAAATCGACAGTGGTATACGGCTTTTTACTAGGGTTGCCGAATGTTTAAAAAAAATAGCTATATCGATATTTCTTCCGATATCGAAAAAGTTTCACAATTTGTTTGTTTGTAAACCAATATTTATGTTAGCGAAAAAAGTGTCCTAGGTTTTTGCTACATCCTTTTTTTACTTGAAGTATCCAAAAAGGGAAAACATTTTTTTTTACTTTTTTTTAATTGTTTATATTTAGTTCTTATTTTTTGACCTTAAAAAAAACTTTTGATATAATTGTTAAATTTAATTGTGAAATACATGATATTTTCCATTTTTATAATAAAAATTGATTTAAAAATTATTTTCCATTTATTTACATAAAAATTGGTTAAAAAAAATGATTCATTAATTTTTAAAAATAAATAGTTTATTTTTTATTAACAATGATTTTCCAATAATTATAATAAAAATTGTTTTTAAAAACTGTTTTCCAGTTTTTATTTTAAAAATTGTAAATACATTTTTTTTAATAATTAAAATATTTAAAATAATTACAAAATTTTAAATAAAAACTGCATAATAATTTGTACAATCAATTTGTTATATAATATAAATTTATAAATAATACTTCACAATTATTTATTAAAAATCGATATTTTACCTTTTTTAAGGATAAATCAATAATGATACTTTATAATCGATATTTTACATTTTTTTTAAGGATAAATCAATAATGATTATAATTATAGCACTTAAATTATTATTTTAAAAATTATAACATTTACATTTTGGCTGATGCTTACCAACAATTTACTCAATGTAGAATATAATAATAATCCTATTGTACTGCTTAGCAATGATCGGCCACCAGTTTTTTTCGACACATAACCCCCCCAAGTTCCATCCAAAAGCAGACATATCAAGACAAATGTGCACGCTTTATTATTACACATCTGTACGTACAGATAGAATAGATCTTTGAATGGATTGCAGTTCAAGTGGGTTCACAATATACAACATGGCAACGGAAGTCTCTAGCAGCAGTTTGTCTCCATTTGGTTTGTCTTATGTTGCGACGTGACTGCATTTTTTCTTTTTTAAGTGTTCGGTGCGTCTAATGAGTTCAGTTTGTCTTCTGCCAAAAAAAAAACAAAAACACGTGACAAACATGAACACAATTTTAAAGTAAATATGTTTAAAGAAAGGTCAATGGTTAGCTTTTCCAATCATCATACATAATTAGTTGTAAATTGCTTTGACCGCACCAAAAACCTTTCATTCTGTGCTAAAAATGAGGCAGAGAGACGAGGAGCTTACTTGCAATTAGGGCCTTGGCACAGGCAAGGGCATGACAGAAATGAGGGGTGGGAAAATAAAGTGTAAAAAAATACAGTTAACAAATCGAAGTGGATCGACTGTTAAATTACCTAAACATTTTCAAAGAAGAGAACTATGAAAGGTACGAGTTTTTTTTTTTGAGGAACTTTAAGTGAATAGGGACTGGTTTGGTTCAGTGGTTAATAGAGATCTTAGAGATCTTTGGGTTCGATGTGTTCGAGCTTTGTGATGGATCCTTTGTAAGCTTTGCAGACTCTGGTCTAGTCTGTTATACCTTTCCGTTGCCGTTTTTTTCATGTTAACGTTGAAGATGATGATGTCGGCACCTCCAAAACACTGCGAATTGCCAGCGGGGCGTTGACGTTGTTATCCCTGGCACGTGGACGAACTGATGGACAGGAACAACAAACTATGTACAACAACTGCAGCGACAACTAACTTTGTGTGTGTGTGTGTGTGAGGGGAGCGACATAAAAGAAGTCTGCTATTTTTTCTCCTCGGCCAAATTTATGCAGTGTAGATGGAATGGATGGATGGATGGCTGGCTGGTTGGCTGGCTGGCTAGCTGGCTGGCTGGCTGGCTGGCTGGCTGTTTGGCTGGCCGTGGAGGACTGCAAAGTGTTATTAAGTCGAGTTGTTGTTGTTGTGCCTGCCTTGGGCAATATTTTGCACCTTTCACGTTTATTGTGACATTATGCTTTAAATAATGGACAACAAAACCAACAACTACAACAAAGCAAACACTTTTTGGAGTAACACAAACAAGCCAGCAAACCAAAAGAGACGAGGCTGATGGAACAGTTCAGGGCGCATCCCTTTTTTTTTTTACATTATGTTTTGATTAAAAACTGAGCCACAGCCGCCTCACCACAACTCCTCAACACAGACAGAAAAAATATAAAAAAAATTTAAACACTAAACGAAGGCAAACAAAAAAGCTGAAAGTAAAGTGAAGAGACCATGGATACCAATGGATGGCAAACAAAATCAGTTACCAAAGTGTGGGAGGTAGACGGAGAGCGGTCAGTGCCGGAAAAACTAAGCGGAAAAGTGCTGATTAAAATGCCCTCAGGAAGGGTCATAATCGATAATTTTGTAACCAAAACCAAGAAAATCTGCCGCTTAAAGAATATATTATTGATTGGATGATTCATTAGCAAGGCTGCAAATCGGTCAGGAGCCGCACCACTGAGAACCGGTTCGGTTCGTGTTTTTTGGGGTTCGCGAACTGCACAATGAACCAGGCGCCTTACATTTTTGACTCCTCGAACCTGAACCCAAACGGGACCACTTTTTTTCGAGAATGAGGTTCGGTTCAAGTAATCTCAATCAAAGTAAAAGCCTAACAGAGTTTCACTTCAGATCTCATTGCTTTATGCTAGAAAGATTTTACCCCTTTCTTGGTATCTAGCGGCCTTTAAGTTAGTACAAGATATCGCACAGATAATCATCCGTAACGAAACTAACTACCCTCTCATAAGATAACACTTTCCGATACTTACCGAAGTGTACTATATCTTTTTCTTTTGTTTCTCATCTTGAAAAAAGTATTTAATGTGCTTTATAAAGTTTTTTTTAGAAACTTATGAAGGCTTGGGCTTGGAAAAGCGAAAAGAAGTAGAGAATTATGCTTGTGTATAGGAATGCTTACTGCATTTTTGTATCGTTATGGAATTCCGTTTGTTTTCATATGGGCTCTATTCATAGAAAATTGATATTTGTCCCTTTTGGGACATCTTTACAAATGAAAGGAATCAACGGCTAAGTCTGTAAACCGGTTCGACAACTGTTTAAATCGGTTCTAAAGTGGTTCAGAGCCATATCTCAAAGGTTATTCAAGCTCTTAAATTGATATTTGGTAACGTGAAGTTGGATATTTTTCTGTTTTAAAACCGGTTCAAAAGTGCAGCCACAAATGCAAATGTCAGATTTTTTTTAAGCCCCAACCAGGATTGCCTGATGTATCTAAAATATCGTTATTTTTGACGTTATTGAAAAAGTATAATTTCGATATAAATATTTTAGAGTACAAAATATCGATAAGATTGAAAAGTATCGATAATATTGGAAAATACTGATAACATTGATAAATATATCGATACAATTGCAAAATATCGATAGCTTTTATAAATATCGATAATATTAAACAATATCGATAACATTGAAAATGATCGATAATATTGAAAAATATCAATAATATTGAAAAACACCGATAATATGACATTTTCGATATTTTCACCATAAGCAAGTCTATTTAAGTTATGAAGGTGTCATTTGACGCATAAGTAAAACTTTTGCCAGTACAGTTGATACGACTTTTAAGTTCTAATGGACCGATTAGCATGCAATTTTCTGTGGGCCTTTCTAATACATCCCTCTATTGCCAAACTAGGATTTTTTACAAATTTTGAAGTGTTTGAAAACAATTAAAAACTTAAAAAAAAGGGAAAAACAAAATAATTTTTTTTAAATGTCAGCATGTCGAACCTTTTTTTTGTTATGTAGTTCCCTCCATAGTGACACCTTTACTTATTATAAATCTACGAACAAGGGTTGCCGGATATTATGAAAAAATTATATCGATATTTTTGAAAATATTGAAAAAGTATCATTTCGATATAAATATTTTAGGGTAAAAATTTCAATAATAATGAAAAATCTCTATAATATTGATATTTTTGAAAGTATTACAATATGCAATTCTGTTAATGATATTAAGGTGTAATACGTTGCATAATTAAAACTACATTCTGACAAAAAATATTAAGGACCGTTTTCTTATCTTCTACATAGAGCCATCTGTCACATAAACAAAGCAAAGTCTAAGTTTATCTGTCACATAGTGGCTATTTAGAAGAGGTTAAATCGGCCCCAAACGTTAATATATAATTTGAATCAAAATTTTGATATTTTTTCATTTATAACAATTAAAAGTTCTTACACATTGATGGGTGTGAGAAACGATGCTTTACATAAAAAAGGAATCATATTTCTTTTTATGTTTAGGAAACTTGAATTTTTGTGTACTTAATTGATGAGTTCTTAAGTTCATAATTTTTCAACATAGGAGTTAAAATAGATTAAAAATTTTTATTGAAAAAAAAAATTCTGTTTTTTTTCCAATAAATGCCAATGACAAGTCAGAAAGCACTGGCAGTACTTCTGTCTCTTCTATCCAAAACTTAATGGCGTACCGCAAGTTTAATTCCAATTGTTGCCACACCCCAGAAATTCGAAAGAAACACCATAATTTTCCCACAGTTTTATAGAAAGAATGGTTCGCACCTTCTGGACTTATTATTTACATTATTTAGCGATTTGCCAAAGGAATGATACACTTCGGACCAGCGATAGTCGAGTTTTGAGCAATCGAATGTTCAACTGCAGCTTCAAAATTCATACCGAGCATGCACTTTCGCAATGTTTCTTTCTATAATCTCCTCCACCTCCTTAAGCCGCAGCCGTTACTGATCCCGAATCAGCGAAGGAAGAACACCTTTCTGTGAATGTTATTCCGTTAAATTGCCAGTAAGCCGTCTTCCTAATGATTAACTGCTCCCTTAACACCCAATGCTTTGGGTTGAACATTATAAACGGCACCCCCTATGTCAAGCGAGTAATCTCTTAGTTCAACAGTCTAACAGTAGAAGTGCAGGGCGGTTTCAGTGGGCTTAACTTAGCTGTGCACAGAATGCGATGGGCTAAAAGTTTGCTTCAGGTGGGTTTTAAGCAGGAACGAAAATAGCTTGATTGGAATATAATCATTTGGTTTGGCGTGGAGTGAAAGCCACTCTAGTTTTTATCCATTGAGAGGGGATGTAAAAAGTTGTTCTTAAGGGAGCTTCGTTTTGTCGAGAAATGTTGGTTGGACTACACTCAGAGATGGAATAGAGAATTCCATACTTGGATTGAATGAAAATTCTTGATCAAAGAGTGAAATTCTTGATCTAAGTACGTATTTTTGATGCTGTGTTTCTTGATCCAAGAGCTTTAACACTTGATCCAAGTACAAATCATTATTTTCTTTCACTAATCAAAGTAGTTCTTAAATCAAGTGCTAATCATACTCAAATTCAAGATTGCGCTTTCTTGAATCAAGAGCATACTGCATTGTCAAAAACCGAGAATGTTCTTTCTAGTATTAATTTACTCTTAAATCAAGAGCTTCACACAAATCTGTTGTTTTTCCATTTTGTTTAAATTTATTTCATAGAAAATTAATTGCTTAACCCTGTAGCTAGTTTCGAGGAATACACAACACCTCGAACCTCCTTCTATCCATGCCAGCAATGCCATAGCTAGTTGGGAATTTCAAAGCAACATGAGTGCAAAAATCAATTGCTGTCTCCGCTCGATAGCTTCCCGACACACCCCTCTCCCATAAAAAACCAAAACTGAGAGAGCGAGTTCCACGCTGTGTTCTCTCAAATGTGCTTGCTCTGCTTTCTGTTTCTGTAACTCACTCCCCTTGCTTCAAAACACTATACTGAGAATGAATTTAGCTAGATTTCAAGTGCGAAATTCTTGAAAATTCAGGAGCGTTCGTTCTTAAGTTATTCGTTTTGCTTTTTTCTGTGAGTAACCCTTGTCAGAAGATCTAAAGTTCCTTAAACCTTGCTTTAATTTCTCAATTTCCTGATATGTAGATTAAGATCCTCACAGTTGTTGCCTGTGGTTCGATCTTCTACACATTTCATGCCATTTATGGCCCGATATGACAAGGTCAAGCAGCCAATTGCTCTACCTGCTAGAAGGTCGGTCTTTTGTCTATCTTTTCCATCTTGCCTAAGTTTACGATCCAGCCTTTGTAGTGTAGAGAAATATGCAAGTGATTTACATAAACACAAAAGTCAAAGTATCTTATTCTGGCTGCAGCAGTTGCAGCTGTTGTTTTACCCAACCGAGAGACGAGGTTTTGGTTAGTGGTTAACGCGGCACTTCTGCGGATTTGCTAATGAAAATGAAGTCGTAAAATCGTGCTGCTCTTGCTATCCTTTTTCAAATCCTGCTAGCGCCATTTAGTTTCAACGAGCGCTTAGCTTAATGAACAGCATAATTAAGGCAAATGTTGAAAATGCTGCAGAATATCCCATAAGCACGTTTTAATAGCCTCACTCCCGGGACAAAAGTAAGGACATATCAAGCCATAGATCAAATGGCGGGGATATAACTAAAAATCACATTAATGGGGCAAGACCAAACTTTTGTACGTACACCCAAAGACATAAAACCAAAAAGTCCCCCAAAAAGTAGGGGCAGACTCAGCTGGCGGTGAGAAACGATGAGAAACAAAATAAAACATAAAAATAAAATGCCCAAAAATTAACGACAAATTGCGCATCATTAAAAGCAAAGAAGGAGGAGGCCCCCCCCCCCCACTGCCCCAGAGGAGAGGACAAATAAAGACAGCAACTGACACGAGCAAGAAACAGGGACACAGACAGAAAGAGATGGAAAACAAGGAGGTTGTTGTTGTTGTAAGGAGCGGTTGCGCCCAAGGAGCACCTGGGTGCAGTCATTTATTTGATTACAAGCCACGAGCATGACAAAACACAATACATAGCAGGGAACAATGGCTAAAGGTGTGGGGGAGGGCTCCAAGTCTTAACATACTTCCTATTTGCCTTTAAATTCGATTTGAAAAATTGAATAAAATCCAATAAACTCAAGAGAGGAGCATTCCCTTAGCTAAAAGTAGGTAGCCAAACATATTCCTGCGAAAAGAGCTTATTTTAATTTCAACTTTCTGAATACCCAACTTAATTGCCCAACTATGGACCCTTTCATACACCCACACAAGTCTTGCTCCCGCTGCTCCCCCACCATAATGACTCACTCTTGCCGGTAGCGGCAGCCACAATGAAGTTTACCAAACTTTGGTTCTGGTTTTAAGGTTTTTGTTTTTTTTTTTTATATTTTCTGTGTGAAGGTGACATTTTCGTGGTGGTGAAAAGTGACAACCCATCAGGAGGTGCACGTAAAGAGTTGCCTGTGACCATGTTTTTCGTGTCTGCCTGGTGAGACTTTAATATGTAAAAACATGTTATAAGCGTGTGTCGTTGTTTTTTAGGGAATAATTTTAATTGCTTTTTTCCATGTGGCGCAGTAACAACATGATATGCTCTAAAAAGTATGCAATGTGTGTTGTAATTTGAATGTGGCAAATCGGCTGGGATTTTTTGAATATATACAAACTGAAAATTCAATTCATTGCTGAATTAATTATTTGCAATTAATAACTTAAATTAAGTAATCAAGCCTTAATTCCTGGTAATTTGATTCTTATGAAAGAGTTTATAAGCCAGATTCAACTGGCTGCTGAAATTGGGAAAATATCAAACTATATATTACCAGTTTATGTGAGGGATGCCGAAAATAATATCGATATATCGAATATAAACATTTTTGTCTAAAAACATATCGTATAATATATCGGTATCGAATATTTTTGCAAAGCGATGAATCGAATACTTTATGGCGATTTTTCTTAGCGATATTTTTCTTGCAGTTGCGATTAACCTGTTTCTTGTGGTCTTTTGGGGTGTAAGCAAAAAATGTCAAAGACTTATTTTATAAGAGTGAAAGCACAAAAATCAAAGTGCAAATTGCGGATTTTTATTTATACTTTACCACCTCCTTCTATCTGCAAACAGCGCTTACGTAGTCGACATCTCAACGCAGACGACTATCAAAGTCTCGCGTGTACGCAAGAAATCACAGCTCATAGTTCAGCTAAGCACTTCGTAAGCAATAAGCTTAGCTAGGTGGTGTAGATGACAGGACTGTGGCTTTTTCGGAAGATATTAAAATTGTGCAGATGTTTGGAACACCTAGAAGGAAGCCTCTCCGACCACATAAAGTACATATATTCTTGATCAGCCTGACGAGCTGAGTTGATTTAGCCTCGTCCGTCCGTCTGTTTCTATGCTATCTCCTCCGTCAGTTTTAAATCGCCACCAAACTTTGCACGAAGTCTTCTGGTACAATTACGCTGCACATATGTCTGAACCGGCCGGATCGGATGCCTATAACAGGAATGATTGGTCGAGAAACTAGTTTTAGTGAGAAAAACTTGTATGTTTTCAAACAAAACGCCTCCGAACTCCGTATTTACTAGTTTTTAATGCTTCTCCATGATTCTGCCAAGTTCGGGTCGAAATTGGAAATCTATATATTATATATGTCATAGAAAAGTAAGGTTTGAAAAATAGTCTTAGTAAGAAAACCTTTTTTGTTTTCATTGAAAAACTCTTTAAAACTGGCATATAATTATTTTGTAAGCTTTCACACAATTCTTCAAAATTTTTTCAAAATCGGATGACTAAAGGTTATAGCTGCCGTAGGAATGATCGGTTGAAAAACTAGCTTTAGTAAGAAAAACTTTTTTGTTTTCAAACAAAACGCCTCCAAACTTTGTATTTCCTAGTTTGCTATGATTTTCCATGAATCAACTAAGTTTGGTCGAAATCCGACTATTATATAGTATAGCTGTCATACAAAAGTAGAGTCAGAAAAGTGGTCTTAGTGAGAAAAACTTGTTTGTTTTCGGTGGAAATGTCCTTCAAATTAGTTACTTTACTTTACCTTCGCCTCTCTAGGGCTCGAACTGAGTACCCTGGATACAGCGCATACGTAGACGACATCTTAACGCAGACGACCATCAAAGTCGCGCGTGTAAGTACGACAAAAAAACTGTCTAGAGTTCAGCCAGGCGAGAAATCACAGCATATAGTTCACTCCAGCACTCAGAAAGTAATAAGCTTAGCTAGGTGTGGTGTAGATGATAGGACTGTTGCTTTTTCGGTGGATTTTTTTTAGTGATTATGCAATGTTTTCATCATTTTGGTCATGGTTTTAGAATGATATATTTGTGCACTGTGCACTGCATTTGTGTTAGTTTAAGTAAGAAATTCTACTTACCCATAAGAGATATGAGATACTAGAGCCCATAGCTATTTTAGCAAATATATTTGATCTGATTGGATTTATGAGAAATAGGTCGGTTTTGCTTTAGATGCAATTTTTAGAACACATAGTTTGTGTTCTTCAGAAAACTAAAACAAAGCTGCGTTCAAGTTAATAAAGGATTTCAATTTTAAATTTTCTTTAACCAGAACCTTTTCTGTTTCTACGCTCATAACATTTGCAGTGTATTTAATCTTCCACTTATTGCCATTTCTATCTGCATTCGATTGTTATTATTGCTTAAGTGCTTGCAAAGACAGGAAGCTGCTGACTGCTAAACTAGCTTTTAGCCAGAAGGCGGCTCATTTCACTTGACGCCTCATAAAACAAACGCGCGCGCGGGCATTGGCCCAGCTTCAGCTTCTGCACTTACTCCGTCTCCGTCTCCAGCTCCAGCTCCCTCCCTGGGCATGCAAATGTGCAACAATTGACAACAGAAACAGGCGCCAGACAATAACAACAACCAACTACAAACTCTACATGACGCACATAGACATGGACAGACAATTAAGTGTCAAGTTTTTCACGAACATCATAACGATGGGCGAGAGAGGGAGGGACGGGCGGGGGTACAGTGTTTCCCCATTTGGTTGCCAGAGTTTAGAGTAGATGCAGCTTGCTGCTGTGACATTTGTCAACCGAAATCGGCGAGCGCGCAAAAAAACACGAGTTGAAGGGACGCACCACAGGGCGTATGTGTAACTTCCTGTTTTTTGATGCAAAGTGGATTATGTGTGTGTGTGTGTGTGGGTATGTGCCTTTTATTTGCCTACCAATTTTAGTCGCCCACCCTGCCACCCCTTTCCCCTTGATGGCCATGCAGGCAAACAATTGCCAAACAAAAGCCGCTTACAACACTTGAGGCGGCGCACATTGCTAGTTGTTGTTATTATTATTGTTGCTGCCAACTAGACTCTGACTGCAGTTAAATTACAATTGTTCGCTTTGTTGCACATTTGTTTTTCCTTTTTCTGCAGATTTTTGTGTAACCACTTCCTTAGAGTGCTTTGGGTATATTAGTGGATTGTTCCTTGGGGAAAATTATTTCTTTTTAATGTTCTAAACTTGAAACAAATTACGCTTTTCCCTAATGTACACGAGTTACTCAATGCATAGCCTGATAAGAAATTCTTTGTCATTTAGTTAGTTTTTTTTTTTGACATTCCTTTCACTTTTTGTTGGAAAGTAATCAGCAATGCCTTTGCTTTTCCAAATATATATGCATTTAAGCATTAAACCTTAACTTTCAGATTGTAGAAGAGCAATTTGGTATACTCTTATATTAATCCAGCAACTAAAACAAACTACCCAAGCCCAATTTGATATCAATAAGTCAAATCTGGTCAACAGAAAGTCTTAAAAACGACTCTTCAAGAAGATTCGCAGTTAGGGTACCACTTTCTCACGACAAAAGTATCCGAAAGTATACACATCCATGACAATTCTAGTCCAAGAACTCAAAACAGTCAGGTTTCTGATCATAAATGATACATTTGTCGGCAGAAAATGGTACCCTCACCGCGACTCTTCTTAAAGAGTCGTATTTAACCCTTTCTTCTGATTAGTTTAGACTCATTTTCGAGTCATTCGAGAGTATTTTCCGAGTCCTATTTCGAGAAAGCACATTTTCAGCATCAGAATGGGTCATTCTCGAGTCTTCTTTAAATCGCAAATTCGAGTTTTTGATCACACCAGAGTTTTTTTTTCGAGTCTTAAAACTGATTAAAATAGTATGAGTACTGCGCTCGTTTTCTGATCAGATATTATACTTAAGTCGGTATAAAATGGTACCCATACATCGTTCTTAACCTATTATTCTGATCAGTTTCGAGTCATTTGAGAGCCTTTTTAAAGTCGAGTTTCAATAAATCACATGAGCAATTTTTAAGTCTTCTTTCAATCGCACTTGAAAGCAATCTCTTATAAATCATCATAGTGTATGCACGGGGCCTTATGTTTCGTAAATCATCATGGTGAATTAAACTTGTTTAAACTTAAAGGGAACATCTATTGAGAACACCGGATTCCTCGAAACGAGATCTTATTACCAAACGAATTTCATTGAATTGATGGCATAATGACTGCAGAGCGAACCCGCGGATCGATAAATAATACTCTGACTACTTAATATGTAATCTGCCTGCAGTTTTTTTCACATACATGTCAATGCTTTATCTCTTACCATCTCCGGGATGTGCTTGTTCTCCTGTCTTCTGCCTTGAAAATTTATTATTTTTTTTTTTGCATATTTCATTAGCTTAGATATTCAAAAATGTTACCCAAAAATATTTTTAGTTTAGGAGATATTGTACTTTTAGTGACTGCATGGTGAACCAAATTTTTCCACCAAATGCAAACTTTAAACTCGTTTTCTCGAAATTATGATAACTCAAGATTTCGTGGAACAACACTATTGCTTGTACCTCGACTATCGTCGAGGAAAACTTTGATTTGTGTACACTTAACTGCAAAAAAGTGAAAAATCGATTTTTAATTTTCAATAAAATAATTTTTAGTATAATTCGGTAGTCTAAAGCAGAAGGTTCTCTTAAGTTATAGGCAGGCCTCCAAAAAACAACCTCAAATTTTCACTCAATACAGCACACATGAAAGACAGCAATAATGAAGCAGAACCGTTCTCTGTATCCGACTTTGGTTAGGCACATATTACTCAGAGCTGAACACTGTTTGCCGAAAGATTTATAAATTGTGTGCTTTCCAACGGTCCATGATACAACAAAGAAGGTGAGGCGCTTATTCAAGAGTACGCGAAACACTGAACTTTTTAAGTACTTAGCTGAGGGCGCACACTGCGAGCACCCTACATTTATTGTTGCATCATGGAACGGTCTTTCCTTCTTTTTTTTTTTGCTGTGCTATTGCGTGAGCGTACAGAGAGAGAGAGAGAGAGAGAGAGAGTACTCATGTAATTTGCTGCCTGCATAGCGAAATGCGATGCTATCAATAGGCCATGATACAACAAAACTGGTAAGGCGTGGTCAGTGTGATGAGTTCTTTTGCCAAAAACTTACGCTTCAAGACTGACCCCGCCCTACCTGTATTGTTGTATCATGCAATAGACCAGCGATGTTCACCCATAGCCCCCAGGGGCCGAACACTTTAGGCAATTCATGCCGAATGCTTGCCGAAGTAATGCTTCAGTGAGTGTCAGAGTGATACAGAGAGCTACAAACATCGCTCTCTTCTTATACATCGCTGCAATAGACTGAGACGCACTCCCTGAGCGGAAGCTCTTTACAAATTGTACGGGAAATAACATAACTTACTTACTTACATAACTTCTGTCGTGAATGAGAATCACCAGTTAAAGGCGAAAGAAACAATTTCTTACACACATCCCCAAACTGTTGGGCAACCTCTGCTATTGGGTATCAAATAGTCGCTGCTTTTGCCTTAGCTTTTCCCTTCTAGCCGTGACTTTTCTATGCCTACGTACATGTAATTGTGTTTTGGTCTGTAGAGAGAGTGCGGCACCTAACGGGGATACGAAGGAATGTTACATGGCGATCCACTGTCAACTTTATCCCATTGTTTTTGCTTTTTGTTTCTTGCTCTCTCGTGTTTCTGTTGCTGTTTTTTGTATTGTTGTCTGCAGCGTCATCGTATGTCGTGTGCTGCTTCAGTGTTTTAAATGGTATAAAATGCTAATCGCATTTGGGTTTTACACAGCCTTGATTTATGAGTGTGTGTGTGTGTGTGTGTGTGTGTGGGAGAGAGTAAAAGGATTTTGTTTGGGTGTCAGGACTTAACAGGACTTAAATCAGCCTTTTCCAGCTTAAAGCTTAAATGTTCATGTTAATTGTGATAAAATTATAAATTAATTGAAATATTTTTCGTATATTGTATATATATAAATATATTTGTAATTTTTTTTTACAACATTGACAGGCAGACCAAACAGACTTAACTGATTTGCATACAAATTTATATGCAGGCAGATGTGTGCAGAGTTAACTTCATTTGCATGAAATGCGACGCTTACCCCCTACTCCTCGCAGAAAGAAACGAAATGTAAAAATATTTCAACTGCACAGCAAGTACACACTCCACTGCTGAGTAGCTCACATATATGGCTTAAAGTACATACAAACAGCAGGAGCAGGAGCAGGAGCAGTTGCTATTGCCAGTGCACTCCCATAATGAAGGAGCGACAACAACAACAACAACATTAGCACCAACTTTTGTATTAAAACTTATTAAATTTTTGCGGCAACAGCAAAAGTTACAATTGCTGTTGTTGTGTGAGAGATACACTTACCCAAAACCAGGTTAATTAAAATGGAATTTCTATAAGAATGTAGAGATGAGAAAAACCGAATAACTACTAAAAATTCATCAAATTTGTATGTTACAAAAGATGTGTGAGAATTCCAAGCGAATTCCCAAAAAGAGGCAAGAATTTGTTTGAAAATGTTTACATTCGCCCCGAGGGATGTGTGTTTAAATTGCAAAAGTCTTAAACTTGTGATTAACGGAGCAGTAAGTTTTATTTTTTAAATTTAAAAACTTTGCCGCTGCTTAAACTTTTGCACTGAAAATATTAGCTAACTCAGAGAAAGCAAAAGTAAGAAATCTAAATTAAAGTTGTTCACATTTGCTTTGACTGCTACTTTTATATTTGTTGGAACTTTTAACAATTAGGAAAGTCACAGCTTATCAAAAGATGTTCAATAAACTCTTAGATTTGTTCAATTTTTTGGTTGTTAAATCAATGTATTGAACTTGCATACTCGCTTTGATATTCTGGTGCAGCTCACAACATCTGAGGATAGCTTACGAAAATGAAAACAATGGATGTGGGTTTTTTTTTTTGATTTCTAACTCTAAGTCTCGGACGGACGTACAAATGCACATTTCCATATCGATTTTTTGGTCAAGAATGATTTAGGGTCAAAAATAGAGAAGCCTAGAACTTAGGTTAGAAAGTTCCTCAAAAGAAAACAGCAAGATTTTTATCTAAAATATTGAATTTTCTTTCATTTATTTTCGAGCAAATAGTCACCTAAATATAAGGTCACTTTTCCTAAACGTTTGAAAGCACAGTTGATTCAGTGTCAGTTTAAGCTTTCAGCAAGAAAGAAGCTTAGATGTTAGAACGTTGCCTTTGAAAGTGGAAGTTGTGTGTTCGAGTCGCACTTGAGGCGCATATTTTTTAAAACTTTTTGCAAGGGTATAAAAACTTCGGCACAGACGAAGTTAGCTCAGTTTTCTCGTTTTTAAAACTCATTTGTGTTCCACAACCCGTTTTCGGCCCAATATCGAGCCGATTCCTATACGATTTGAGTAGATCTTGGGGCGAAAGCTATTTTAAGAACACAGAATTAAACTAACTGCTAAAATTAAGATATATTTTGTAACTCTGAACCAAGGTTCAAATTAAACATTTGACAAAACCCTCTAACCTGAAATTGTCGAACCTTAACCATTGGTAAATTATGCCTAGAAACAGCGAGGTAGGGATCCAAACGATTTGAAATATTGAAATAGAAATAAACAAATGTCGTATCAAAATTATGGAAAAAAAAAATTTTAAATTAATTATTTAAACAATTTAAAAAAAATAAATTTAAACACAAAAAAAAAGAAAAAAATGTTGTACGACCCTACTGGGATTCGAACCGTCTATCAAGCGAAACCCTCCAGCAGTCTATCCATTCAGCCACCAAGCCTGAACTTGACGCGACGACAATTCACAAAATATATGCAGCTGCCTGCAACCAAACAAAGTTTTGCTTTGAGTGAGATGTCTAATCTATTTATATTTATTGATTAAATGAAACTAATTTTCGAGTATTTTACCTATTATCTACAGACAAACATGAAATGCGGTTTGTTTGTTTGCTTTGCTTTGCCATGCCTTATTTATAGCCCAACGTTTCGCTCGCTCTCACTTACGCTCACGCTCTCGCCTCAAAACTCACTTTGGACGCGGGGCTGACTAATGCTGGCATGGCGTTGAGTGTTGCGTTGCCGCCGCGTTCGTTCGCTCGACTTCAGAGTGTGTGCGTGTGCTGGTTCGAATCACACTGTAGGAAGAAAATTTTTTTCAAAGAGCCTCTCTATTTGGCCGGCTTAATGTCTTCATATTTAATGCCGATTATGCAAGAGGAGGCAGAATATTGTATGGTGGGAATTCGCCTTCGGTGCCCATAACGGTTTTCAAATCCGTGGGATAACTAATCATCCTTGTTTCCCACTACAAATTATTTATTTTTTATTATTATTTGCAATATTTCTTTTTGTCTAGCTTAAGTTAAGGTTTTAGGTTTAGAATCTTATTTTTTTCTAGCAGCAAAAGCCTATGACCTAAATTTCGATCAAGTAATAGTAAAGTTTGGTGTGCTAATAAGCATTTTAATTCTGTTTTATCAGCTAAGCATTCCATCTCAGAGGCCTTCATTTACTCTCATATTGTAGAAAGATGTAGTATTTAGTTCAAGAGTGTATTGGTATTAGCATTTCAAAGACGGATAGTAGTGAATTATCGGATCAATTCAGGCATTGAATGAGAAAGAAGAAAACAGTTTTGGTTATAATTGAAAACCATGTTAGAAACCTACCAATTTTGCCTTTTTCGGCAGCTCATCCCTTCGAAATTCTTTTTTTGTGTCAAAAGTTTTGGCATAAACTCCATAGACTAATTGGCATTGTCAATTTCGAAGCGGCAAATGGAAAACGATGATGCATTAAGTTAATTCCATGAAAAAGGAGGTTGTTAAAGAGAAACACAAACTAAACTTTTATCGATTTTGGCAGCTCCATTTTGGTTTTTAAGATCAATCAATTCATGTTTTTGGGCTAATATGCTTTGCCGTAGATAATTCTTCTCAAATTGGCTCAAAATAGGCTTGCATATTTTAATATAAGAAGTGCCTCCAGTGTTGTCTTGGCATAGAGATGGGGTAAAAAGACCGCTTTGTCAATTGCCTGATGCTTATCTATACAATTTTTAAGCACAGGAAGGTATCGGTCTTTGTATATTTTCATAAAATGTCTTTAAAAAAAATGACTTGCTTTTTTCACCATCTCTTATGGATAAACTTAAAATAATTACTTTTTAGGATACTTGGTTTCTGTGATTGGAGTATCATTTACAATTCATTTAGTTTCAGGAACCTTAAGGTTCCAAGCAGTGGGTATTCCGTCAGGGCCCTGAACTGGAACATTTCCGACCACATAAAGTATATATATTCTTGATCAGCGTGACGAGCTGAGTCGATATAGTCATGTCTGTCTGTTTCTATGCTATCTCCTCCTTCAGTTTAAAGCTACCGCGACCAAACATTGCACGAAGTATTCTGGTCCAAGTACGCTGCACATTTGTCCGAACCGGCCGGATTGGATTACTTTAACACATAGCTGCCAAAGAAACGATCGGTCGAAAAACTAGTTTTAGTGAGAAAAACGTTTTTGTTTTCAATTCAAACGACTACAAACTTCGCATTTACTAGTTTTCTATGCTTCTCCATGATTCTACCAAGTTTGGTCGAAATCGGACATCTGTACAGTATAGCTGCCATAGAAAAGTAAGGTTAGAAAAATAGTCTTAGTAAGAAAAACTTTTTTATTTTCAATGTAAACCTCTTTAAAATTCTTAAAACTTTTGTCAAAATCGGATTACTATAGGTTATAGCTGCCATAGGAATGATCGGTCGAAAATCTAGTTCTAGTGAAAAAACACCTCCAAACTTTGTATTTCTTAATTTGCTATGCATTCCCATGATTCCACTAAGTTTGGTCGAAATCTGACATCTATATAGTATAGACTTCGTGCAAAATTTGGGGAAGATAGCCTTTAAAGTAACGAAGGAGATAGCATAGAAACAGACGGACGATCGAACGGACGGAGAAACGGACAAATCAACTCAGCTCGAGATGCTGATCAAGAATATATATACTTTATGTGGTAGGAGATGCTTCCTTCTAAGCGTTAGAAACATCCGGTCTTTATAATACCCTCTGCAAGGGTATAAAAATAAAAAATAGCAAAATTATTTATTTGTATTTTTCTGATTCTCTTAATATATGTGTAGTATTTAGCCCAAAAAGTTTTTGTAACAAAATGACATTATAAAATATCAATTTGATCTTTAAATATTGGTTATGTTATGTCGTAATGTCTACCTCCATGTTCAAGGGCCACATTCTAACATCTGAGCCACTCGGCTTGTTAACATCTACTTCCCAGCTGAAAGCTTGACCTGAGATTGACTTAACTAGCATTTAGGTAACATTTTCTAACAAAAAAAACATAAAGAAATATTACCTTTTATATCCTTTAAGGTTAAAATCTTTGCATTTAGGTTAAAAATTTACTTGAAACTTGAATTAAAGGCAATTTTTTTTTTTTACTAAAGAACTGCTTTACCTTCTCTTTTTTTGAGTGCAAGAATACAGTACCAGATTCTTGTTTTCCCTATGTCCTCAAAGCCAGCTCAATTAGTTCGGTTTATAACTTTATTCCTCGATAAAACCTTTTCCATTTTAGAGTTTTTTCTCCCCCACTTCTGTAGAGCATTTACATTTCGTCTTCTTGGTTTTCCTTTGCTTTTCAGTTTTCATTTGTGCTATTCCGTTGTACAATAAGTTGGTTTCTTTTTGACTCGGTTCGTTGTTTCGCCACATGGCACTCTGGCATGCTGCTGGTTGAAGGTCTGGTTAAATTCTGACATTTTCCAGCGTTTTTAATCCTTGTTAGCTTTTTCACATGCTTGGCCCAAAATTTTCCACTACTTTTCGCGCATTTTATGCAAATTACTTTTCTTTCATTTCATTCAGGATTAAAGCCACCTGGAATGAGAATTCTTTCCTTTTTGCAGATGCGGCAAGCTACTTCGTTAGCTTTCTGCATTCCGGCGCCGAATCCTTGTTGTGCTTAAATGCGAGTTGCGTGACTCTTTGCATGACTTTTATTTCGCAGTTTTTGTTTGTCAGCCTCATCAACGAAGCCACTTGTGCGACATGTCACCATCATCATCATCATCACCGTCATCATTTCTTTATCTGCCTTTTGGGCCGTTGAAAGTTAAGCATTATAAATGCCTACGAACTGCTTCATCTCTTTTGAGGAGATGAGGGAGGGTATAATTTACTTGAAGCTTTATGAAATGGCGCATAAGTTAAATAGATGCGGTATGGTACTGAGTTTTAAAATATAACAGCAGAAGCTTTATTGTCCAATTTAACTCGAAATCGAGGTCACTTCCTTAATGTTTATAGAAACCACCCCCTCAATACTTTCCCTTACTTTATGGTAACATTCAAGTTCAAGGCATTGAGCAAGCAAACAACCCACCACAATCAACACAATTAAACCTACTAACTACCTTACCTTTCGCTTATATCGATTTAATATTTCCCTTTCATGACTCATGATGGTCCTATAAATAATATCCATTAGCTAAAATAACGCTCACTGAGTTTCCTGTGCGCCTCATCAATAAGAAATCAAAAATCGATTAAGCGGTGGTGCTCTCTTTTGCACTCCCCCTCATCCCATCCCCAATCATCTCCAGTTGAACTTTTATTGAACATTCCTGGTTCGATTTGCGGCTGGTAAAAAGTTTTAATTGCATAACGTGTAGCGTGTTAAATATTTTTAACCATTTTGTTTTTTTTGGTGCGTTATTTTTTTTGGTAAAACGTAATTGCTATTGCAAAATCGCCACATTAACAAGGCTTAATTAATTAATCGAGGCAATTTAAAATGCTTGAAATGTTCTGTTGATTGATGGCATTTGATGTGGAGAGAGGATACACGTGTTTGTAAACTATAGAACATGGTAGGAGTTCGGAAATGAAAACAGAAATCCTTTGTCTTAAGACTGACAGAGAGAATAGACTGAGAAGTTAGGGTGTCAGTGGTTTCCATACATGTATGAACACCTAACACAGGCAGTGCCAGTCGACTGTTGCCAGATATGTTCAGAGAATTCTGTCATAATTGTCATGTAGTCTGTACAGACTGACAGAAAACGCATCTTGTGGCAATTCTAAAACAATTTATGTAGATTATTTAATCTGAAATCCGATATTAAATTGCATCCTTGTTACTTTATATGTCTGTTAAAGAATAGGTCTTCAAAGTATTATCTCTGCCGCCTAGTTTTTGGATTTTCAAAAACCTTTTCTGTGTTTCACTTTTACTTAAATTTGTATTTTCCGTTTTAGTGGAAGTTAAAGTACTTTGTGATTCCATTGAAACTCTGCTAAAACTTTAAAACTTTTTCTGCTCTGCTTTAAATAGGACTTGAAGGGCATCATTCACCAACTTTTATACTTTTACTGTTTATTTTTAATTAAGTAAATAAATATACAAATAAACACCTATACTGTGGTTATTAGATTCTCTTGCTCCCAATGCCATAAGTTTAGATCAAAGAAAACAGAATGGACTTTCAACTATTACACCATAAAATTACCAAGTCCAAATAATAGTAATTCTAAGTATACCCTTGCAGAGGGTGTATTGAAATTGTGCAGATGTTTGCAACGCATAGAAGGAATCATTTCCGACCACATAAAATATATATATTCTTGATCAGCAAGACGAGCTGAGTCGATATAGCCATGCCCACCTGTTTCTATGCTATCTCCGCCGTCAGTTCTAAAGCAATCCCCACCAAACTTTGCACGAAATCTTCTGGCACACATACGCTGCACATATGTCGGAACCGGCCGGATCGGATGACTATAACATATAGCTGCCAAAGGAACGATCGGTCGAAAAACTACATCTAGTGAGAAAAACTTTTTTGTTTTTAATGCAAACTTCGTATTTACTAGGTTTTAATGCTTTTCCAACAGTGTGCCAAGTTTGGTCGAAATCGGACATCTATATAGTATAGCTGCCATAGAAAAGTATGGTTAGAAAAAGAGTCTTAGTAGGAAAAACTTTTTTGTTTTCAATGTAAACCTCTTAAAAAATGACATATATTTATTATATTATATAAGCTTTCTCACAATTTCTCAAAGATTTGTCAAAATCGAATTACTATAGGTTATAGCTGTCGGCGGGTTATAGCAGTCGAGAAACTAGTTTTAGTTAGAAAAACTCTTGTGTTTTCAAAGAAACCGCTTCCAAGCTTTGAATTTCTCAGTTTGCTATGCTTTCCCATGTTTCCCAAATGGTATCAATAACTCGATATATCTTTGTTTTGATCGATTATTGTGTTTTTAAATAATTCTCTATCTATATCGTTTTGATAACTAGTTTTAGTTGCTAGAAAATTCTATATTGTGGATATTTAAAATAACAATTTTTTTAGAATAATCAGAATTTAATCGTTCATTTCATTTCAGATCATTTCACTCTGAAATTCTGTAAAAGTTTCGGTCTGGTGGCTTAATGCTTTGGTAAGTCTAAGGTTCTATTCTCAAACCGGCTTATTTACTTTTTAATCCTACGGTTCTGGTTTATTAAACTTAAGGTTTGGTTTATGGAATTATAGACATTTTGTGTTAACAAAAGTAAGACATATTTTTGTGGTAAAAGACGGATCCAGCTTTAATCAATAAGTGAATTGAACCTAATCATTATAGATATCATTCAATAGACCACAAGCATGACTTGTAAACAGAGCTGTACGTTTTTCATACACAAAAATCATAAACTTTTCATTGGAAAAAATGTATCATAATGAAATACGATTCTATTCTGCTAATCAGGGCATTTCCGCCATAATGTTTATTTTATTGCTCAAGCTTAATGATAAATTTTGGAGTTAAATAAGTTAGTTAGCTTTTTATTTGGCTTGCAATGTGTATAGCAAATTTCTGCCGTCGATTGCTAGCCTGCTATGACATTTCGGTAGCTCTGTGATTGGATTGAGGGTTTACCTGATGCATTCGCCTGAGCTAGGTTCGTGATAATAGAAAAGAAACCAACAAAAACAATTCTAAAATGTTGGATGATATGAGTTATGACTTAGAAAGAGTTTTTCAAATGGTTTTGCTGCTGAATTGAAGACTGCAGTTGCAATATGGTGCTTATTGTAAGTGCCTCCAATTGATGTAACACTTCTGGTAATCACTTAACCCGCTTAATCTAACTGCTAATTTAGAAATCCAACTCTCATTTTCAATTATAAACAAAACGCCACATTTAACTCAACAATATAAATCAAAAGTCTTTCAAAACTTGGTTGTCCTGTGTGTCAGAACGGAAAAGTGAAAACAAGTTTTTGGTTTTTAAAGCAAAATCTAACAGCTGCCATTGGCAGTTGAAATGGCCAGGGTCGTTAATTTGAACGAAAGCTAATGCCGAAAATTATATGGCAACGGTATCCGCCAAAATTTGGGTTACCCTCGTCATTAAAACCGGCTTCTCCAACTGGTTCAAGGGGGATCCCTTCACTTCCCCCCATTCAACAGACCAACAGATGTCGTCGTCGTCGTCGCTGATCGCATTGATCAAGTTACCTGTGCTGCAGCGAGGCAGCTTTACTGTCCCTCTTCTTTGATTTGAGTTGTGGCAGGTGCAAAATGTTGCCCTCGGTTTTTCGGCGATGGTACTAGTTGCCTTAACTGATTTACTGAGCGCACACCTGCCACCTCGTGGCAGGTAGACGGTCTCTGATCCGTTTCTGCAATTTGTTTGCGCTCTGCTGTGTGTGTGTGTGTGTGCCTGTGTGTAAAGTGCCTAGAGGTCCTATCCTGTTTTAGAGAGCAAGAGAGATTCTTATCCTTGCTATCTGGGGTTATGTCACAATAATTGTCATCAATAAAGTTGGCTACCTGCCGCTACTGTTTGCTCCTTGACTTGGGAAGTGTAAATCGAATTAATTTGTGATATTTCCTCAACAGCTAATGAAGTGCACTTCAAAACTCAGGCAAATAAAATTTCCCTTCATTAAAATGAATCATGTCATCCCAGAACTAAAATTTCACACAATGTTTCCCCATCGGTTCCTCGCTTTCGAGAGTGGAGAGGCTGCTGCAACTTCAACTTAGTGTGCAGTTGTCGAGCAGATTTACGAAAATTACAATTGTGTACACGGGGCACTTCAACTTGAACTGCCATCCATGTCGCTTCTCCAATCCTTCGTCCCCCATGCTTCATCTTATCCCCCGCTGCATTTGGTAGTGTGTTATTCCAATGCCGTTTGCCGTCGCATTGTTTGACAGCAGCCCCCCCTTACCTCACCCTCCAACACACACCCCAACAGCCAAAAGCCAGATAAAAAAAAAAAAAAAACTGTTTTCAACTCTGCACACAGAGGAGAAGACGAATGCTAGAGAGACAGAGAAAGAGAACAATCCAAAAATCGATAAGAATAACTGACAAGATGGAAAGTAGAAATGATTTTCCAATGAACGAAAATTGTAGACTCTTGAAAATTTCATCAGCTTAATGCAGGTTTAAAGGGGTAAGTTTGAAAACGTGTTTTAAAACTTAAATTTGGGTTAAGTAACCCCAATAATAAGGAACTTTAATAGCTGAAAATCACCTATGAGAATCAGAACCCAAACAAATTAAACAAGAAAGAAAGTCGGTCAAGCCCGACTATAACATACTCTGTACCAAGAAATCTGATCTTTTGATCATAACTCTAAAACCGTTCATCCGATCTTCTTCATTCCTTTAGCGGATCGATAAGTTATCCTAATAACTAAATATGTCCAAAAGGAACAAGCCATCTATCTTCAAAACTGTGGGAGATATGACGTTTTTTCTAAATTGCGGGGGCGGCAAGGGGCGTGGCCAAAATTGAAAATAAACTTGATCAGCCTGCAGACATAAGAAGCATATGTCCCATACATGTCAAGCCTCTATCTCTTACCATCTCTGAGATCTGTGCGTTCATACGGACAGACAGACGGACAGACGGACATGGCTATATCGACTCGGCTGTTGATGCTGATCAAGAATATATATACTTTATGGGGTCGGAGATGCTTCCTTCTGGATGTTACATACTTTTGCACAAACTTATAATACTCTATGTACCTACGGTACAGAGTATAAAAATTGGTTAAGAACCGTAGACATTGTTATGTAATATTTTCAATCTTTTACAATATAATTTATTTATCGAATATTGAAAAGTATAAACAAAACTATAGTACGAAATCCGTACCGAAAATTTAAATTAACTAAGAACCAAAATAAAACCTTTTCACTTCGGTACGTATCGGAATTAAAACCTTTGACGGGTTGTTCCGTAAATCTCTACATGTTTTGACCTCGGCTGGTTAGCAAATCACTCGAAAAATTCGTTGGATTTGAGATTTACATTAGAGGGAAAGGTTTGTGTCCGAGATAAATGTTCTCCCCATCCAACAGGGTTGCATCTCGCGCAAGTAAAATGTCTCATATTTTAGTTCCAAGTCAATATAACGTTCATTTGAAATCTGTTAGTTATGCCATATGTTGTATGATTCAAATTTGTCATCTTCTCCAAAAACAAATTGAAAAATTAAAAAATATTTCTGCGCCCATCACAAAGTATGACTTGGCAACCCTAAGGACCCTTTATTGTTGTCGTAGTTCATAGATGGCGCCAGCAATGCACAGTGGTAAGTAGGTTTTTTGGTTGATATGGCAACTTTCGGTTGGTTTTGCCAATTATTATTAAAAAGCAGATATTAATTTTAAAACAAATTAGATATGCTATTGATTTGCCTTAGCCTTAGTTTATATAAATAGTTTTAGGGATGAATTAAGCAAAATCTCCAAGCGAAACCGAAACCAACCGTAAGAGATTTGTGGTAATCCGAGAATTTCGGTTTGAAGTTTGGTTGGAAGAGATTTTTGGGACACCTCAATAAAATAGCTCATTATTTCTTGGTACTGACATTTAAGAAACTATTTAGAAACTTTACATTTTACAGAAAGTAGAGTTTCTCTTCTTTGACTGTTTGTCAGCTCTAGTCCTTGGTTTTGCCAGGACATTTTTGTAGTATTAGTTTTGTCTTTCTTTCTTGAATTCTTTCAATCACTCTATAAACTGTGCATTAAATTGAGAATTGTCAGTCTATTAATGTTCGATTTATGTGCTATTCTACAAAAGACAGAAAAATATACAGCATAAAAAGCACTGATCTGTTCCACAGTGCGCTTGTCAAAGCGCAAAGTGAAGGGCTTCGGAGCATTTCTTTAGTTTATTGTTGTGGTGTGGTGTGATCGGAGTGAGTCAGCGAGTATGAAAGTCGGTCACGCCAGACTATAACATGCTCTGTATCTCCCAAAGTTTGTAAGTCCTGCTTTTAGTTTGTTTTCCCTACAACTCGACAGTTGTTCATCTGATCTTCACCACTTCTTCTCTGTTTAAAATTGTGGGAGATATGACGATTTTATACCCTTGCTAAGAGTATTATAATTTTGCCCAGAATTTTGTAACGCATAGAAATACTCATTTCCGATCCCATAAACTATATGTATTCTTGATCAGTGTGACGAGCTGAGTCTGTCCGTCTGTCTGTCTGTTTCTACTCGAACTAGTCTCTCAGTTTTTTAGCTATCGAGCTGAAACTTTGCACAGAGTCTTATTTTTGCTGCACACTACTAATATGTCGGAACCGAACAGATCGGATGACTATATCTCATAGCTCCCATATGAACAATCGGTCGGAAAACTAGTTTTAGTGAGAAAAACCTTTTTATTTTCAATAGAAACGTCTCCAAACTTTGTTATCGTAGGTTTTTTATGCGTTTTTAAAAAGTCTACCAAGTTTTATTCAAATCGGACAACTATATGGTATAGCTGCCATACAAAAGATAGGTCTGAAAAACAGTCTTAGTTAGAAAAACTTTTTTGTTTTTAATGGTAGCATTCTGCAATTTTTGTATTTGTTTATTTCACATGCTCTCACATTATTTTATAAATTTTTGGCCAAATCGGATGACTATAACATATAGCTCCCATACAAACGATCGGTCGGAAAATGGGAAAAAGAGTATCTTTTGATAATATTTAAGCGAGCACTTGCAAGGGTATAACAATTTCAACACAGACGAAGTTGGCGTAGCTTTCTCGTTCAAAAATGCTTAGCTTACTTTTAAGATATGAAAGAGTTCTTAGAATCATTTAATCCTTTAACTAATAAAATTGTATGTAGGTATCTCTCTCTCTAATGGAAAATGGTTCAAGATAAACGAACTTTATAAACACGACCTTAAAGAAAAAAAAGCTTTGAAAATGTTTTGGCAATTTGTATTGTTTTTTCACAAAATGTTTTTTTTTATCTGAACCCTCTTAAACAGCTTCGCGAAATTAAACAGCAAAAGCCTTGCGGGTTGAAACCGCGAAGTGAACCCCTTTTGGAACTTTTGAAAAATTTGTAGTCATTTGGCTACAATTTTACTGCTTTTTCCGCCATTTATCTTTCAGCTTGACTTCTAGAATTTATGATTCTCTTCTGATTCCTTGATTGCATATCTTTCGTCCTTAAGCTTCAATCAAAACACACACACCATATATTGGTTCTTACCGTCCAAAAAAAAAAAAGCTAAAACACCTTGCGAACAGTCAGAACCTGTCAGTGTCATACCAAGGGGCTTACAGCGGGGATGTCTGGGACACATCATTTTGCCAATAACCGGACTGTTTCCTCCTCCTACTCCTCCTCCTCTCACTACTACTTTTTCTTCTCCAGCTACCATTTACGTTTGACAGACGCTGAAAAGTACGTGTTTAGTTACGGTCTTCCCAAGAGGTAGGAGGTAGAAGGTAGAAGCTGGCTCAAATCGATGTGATAACCGCATTGCTGGCTGCCTATCAATTGAGGAAATATCGTTTCAAGTGGACTCCCTTAGACCATAAAACAGACACACACAGACACCCATCCACCCACATAGAAGTAAAAGGACTCGGCTACTTGAAAACGCCTCGAGTGCAAATGAGAAAAGACAGACGAGTGGCCGTGTTCGCTCGGTTGGGGGTTTTTTTTGGCCCTGGTGATATTCATCATTTTGCACTTGGCTCAAGTGACAAACGAGAGTTGGCAAGGCCAAAAATTGAAAAATTACTCAAAATGGCAAATGTCGCTGTGGGTTCAGGATTTGGTCAATTACAATTTGTAAGGCCACACTTGAATGAACTTATCCAAGTATTGTCCACCGTTTGCTGTCCATCATTAGGAACATTGTACATCGCCTCCCTTCCCCTATCTACACTCTGCTATCTATGTGTGTCAGTTAGTCAACCGCACACATTGATATGAGTTTCCCACACCACCTCTCCTTTCAAGCTGTGATATTTACTTATGTATGCCCCCCCCCTGGTCGGTCTTCCATATCATGACAGTTGCGGTTGTTGACGAAGTAAACTCCAATGCCTGTCCCTCCGCCATCCTCCTCGGGGCGTCCACTTGCAGTAATTCACATTGACTGAGTGGCCGTGTTGAAGTTGCCTAAAACATTTTTGTGTTTTGTTTTTGCGTGTACGCCCGCACAGAAGTTTTTCAAATTCCACTTGCCTCTACCTCCAGCTCCAGCTCCAGCACCAGCTCCATTTCCATTTCCATTTTCTCCTGCTTCTTCGTGGTCGGTGCTTGTTTTAGATTTCAGCGTAATTTATGTTTCTATGCCGAGCTGTTGTTGGTCTGTTTATCTGTCCCTCTGTCCGAGCTTGTTTCACGTTTTAAGTGTAAATACTCTTGATGTGGGGTATTTAAGGTTTTGGCATTAAGTTTGCCTTGCAAAACTTTTGCAGAAGATTAATTAAGACGGTTTCTGCATTTGGATAGTTAGTTTTGCCAAAGAGTTAAAGCAGCAGTTTGCTGTTGTAGAATGTGGGGATCTTGATTTGGTTTGAATGTGAATGTTTCTGAATTAATTTATTATGTGGCTAAAGCGCAAAATACTTTTCGTATTCCTTAGTGAAAATAGCACATCTTCAGTTTGGTCTATAACTTAACCATGAATCGTCTTACAAACGAACAACGCTAGCAAATTATTGAATTTAATTATCGAAATGCGTGCGCTGTTAAGAAAGTTCATCGCGCGCTTCTTTAATATTTCTATTTTATATCTTCTATTTTAATATTTACACTTTGACTTGAAAATTTTCACCATTGATTTAGCGTTAAATATGGAATTCGTATATATAAGAAGTGCACACTTCAAATTTAATATTGGCAATAGTTAAATTTTACATGGAAATAGTACAAAACTTTTTTTTATTTAAAAATTTTGCCAGCCAACACCGCAGCAGCAGCATCTCTTTTCTATATACTCAACTTTGTTTGTAATGGAGTCCCAGGAGTTAGAATTCTTTTAGATTTGATTCTGAAAAACTTTGATTTGTATTAATTTTATAAAAGTTTTAAACTTACTCTGTGCGGTGGGGGACTCGAACTCGGGACCTCTAGACTTGAACTCGATTGGAATGGCGTCTCAACCAGTTGTGCCATCGCGTATGCTGGCTGATCGATGGCTAAAATTCTACTTATATTGAATAGCCTACAGTTATTTATAAATATGTTTCTGGCATTTTGCAAAAATAAGACTGCTTGTAGTTCTCAAGTTGGAATTCCCTGCATAGGGAATATAAAAGGGGTAACTGAAATTCGCCGATTTAACATGTTTTTAGTCAATTCAAAGTGGTTATTAGTTCATTTTAATACAACAAGGGCATAGTTAAATCAACTAAATTACTGGAATACAAAGATCAAATACAGGGTTGCCCATATTCGACGGACCCATGTTTTTTTTTTTAAAAATCAAAGAAAAAAAATAAAAATTTGGCGGTTGGCAATCTTAATCATTTAATTTGTTCCAAGTAGATTTGTTTACATCAATTTTTGAATATGATATCTCTCAAATGGCCGCCTCTGGCGTTGATGGCGTATTGTGCCCTTTTTGCAGCATTTTCCATCGTTTTCGCCAACATTTCGGCCGGAATAGCGGCTATTTCTTCACGAATGTTGTCCTTGAGCTCTTCTACGGTCCTTGGCTTGTTAACGTAAACTTTGACTTCAAATATCCCCACAAGAAGAAGTCAGGCAAACGCGGTGGCCAGTCCAAATCACCACTTTTCGACATCAAACGGCCCGGAAACAATTTCTTCAGAAAATCGATTGTTATGCGACTTGTGTGCGGTGCAGCGCCGTCTTGTTGAAACCAGAACTGCCTCATACGCTTTCGACGAATAATTGGCATCACAAAATTGGTCATCATGTCGCGATAACGCTCCTGGTTGATGGTAACAGCATGGCCATTTTCATTTTGGAAGAAAAACGGCCCAATGACCGTTTTCGCACTAACGCCGCACCAAACTGTGACTTTTTCGTCATGAAGAGGCATTTCTTGAATCTCCTGAGGATTTTCAGTGGCGTAAATACGGCAATTTTGCTTATTATTATTATTATTCAATGTAAAATGGGCTTCATCGGAAGCACGTTGAGTTTTCACAATTGACTTGTTCTGTTGAATGTAAATTTCAACTATTTCAGAGCGCTCGCGTGGCGTGTATTGTTCCATGGTAAAAATCTGCTTGGACTGACGCTTCAAACGCGGTATGTCATTAAGCGATCTGACATCTCTGTCAAAAGTTATGGCGTTGCCAGATGGGTCCGTCGAATATGGGCAACCCTGTAGTCTTTCTGATAACTCTAAGATTTCTTTTGACTTTAAGATCACTGTATTCATATTTTGTAGTAAAAGTTTTACAAACCTGGGACTTTTAGCCTTTACTGCTACTGTCACGTACACCTTATGTATAAAAAGAGTAGCTTCACTTCGCCTTTTCAGCTTTTTATATTTCGTCTTCAGATTAAAGTCTCATTTAGCAGGTGTTTTTGAGTTATCCGCATTCTCACTATTCCCCCCTCTGGCGTGGAATCTTTTCAGACGCGTTCCCATTTCGCATTTAGCTCATTTACTTGGGCTTTAAGTTTTGGTTTGCTGATAAAGTTGAACTTAATGAGCAACTGTGGTAGTAGCAGCAGGACACACTTCCGTGGACATATTTCTTATGTTTGTGTTCCCACACACACACGCGCACAGCCGACAACTGGCGGACCTGATTAATCTCAACACTTTCCGAGCCATTAATTTTGCCATGCTGCAACCAGAGCTTAAGTTCACCCTCCTACCAGAGAGTCAGGGTGGAGCTTGAAGTTGTCATGTGTGTGTGGGGGTGTGTGTGTGCTTTATATCGCACTTAGGAAACAGTTAGTACGGCGGTGGCGGTGGTTTCAACACTCATCAATGCTCCACCTGTGACCACTCTGACTCTGACAATTGTAACTCCACCACCGTGTGCCTAATGTGCTTTCTGTGCTCTCTAGTACCCATTATCTAAGTGGATTTTGTAGCCCTCAAATGGTAATGCTGCTGCTGTTGACGATGAGGTGTAAAAGTAAAGCAGAGCAGATTGAAAAAGGTCCAAATGCAGAAAATGAGTATGAGCAATGCGTGTCATAAAATGACTAAAATATGGCCAGAGGCTGGCACTGACAGGGATAAGTGGACCAAAGGAGCAGGAGACGTGACCTGGCTGTGTATCCCAGCACCAACACCCACAACAAGCCAAAGGGGGGGTAGGAAACGTAGTGTTTATTTCTTTTTCTGCCTTTGGCCGTGCAACAAAATTACATTTGTTGTACCTTTAATTTATTGATGTTCGGAATGCGTTTCCCCAGAACCCCAAGGGGTGCCATATTTGTATGTATTTTTGGGGGGTGTGGCCTAGACCCGAGCACAAGGATGGGGGTGTTTATTTGTGTCTGGGTCACCTTGTGTGAGCTTAAAAGTTCAGGTTCAGGGTAAGGCGTGAAAATAGCCAAGTAATAGAAAAAGGGTTGGAGGATTGTAATTTGATTTAAAGGTGCAGGAAGTGAGAGAATGAAACATTCAACTCAGTCTCGCCCCATAATTTATAACCGACTAAGGAATTTCCTTGTTCTGCATATGCTTGCAAATTATTTGCAAACAAAATGGCTGCCGGGACACTCAATCTGTGCATCAGGAACTTAATGCCGCCAGCTAGACAACAAAGGCAAAAAGTGCAAATTTATCTGCACCAGCAAAAGTTGGAGCAAGAGCAATC
The DNA here is from genome assembly GCA_035044965.1 of Lordiphosa andalusiaca. Classification (NCBI taxonomy): domain Eukaryota; kingdom Metazoa; phylum Arthropoda; class Insecta; order Diptera; family Drosophilidae; genus Lordiphosa; species Lordiphosa andalusiaca. The sequence goes on along the minus strand of JAWNNM010002858.1, from coordinate 153,044 downwards.
CTCTTTGACATGCACGGCATTGAGGTGCCCAAAGAGGAGGATGCGTGTGTCTGATGGTAGGGCAAGTTGTAAAAAAAAAACGTCGCTTGCAAAACTAATGAAAAGTCAGAGATAGACGAGGTTTATGCGGAAGGAAAATTGTGAACAGAAATACACAAAACTGATCTTTATTTTGTGTTTTTGGAGTTTCATTTGAAAGGACAAGAAATCGAAACTATTTGGAAAATTCTCCACAAAAACCTGTAAAACTCGGAGTGATTTTGTTCAATTTGTTATCTGATGCCTCAAACTAATTCTTGAAAAATGAGAAAAGCAAGCAAGTAAGACACTGTAGGATACTCAATTCTCGATTATACTTAATACTCGAATCTTAGTTCTCGATACTCAATACTTGACACTTAATACTCAATACTTCTCAGTTACTCTATACTTTGACCCCAATTCAAAGATCGTGATACTTTGAACTTGCTATTAGGTACTCAATAATCGATTCTTAATACTCAATACTAATAGCTCGATACCCAATGCTCGATACTTTACTAAATTCTCAATACTCAGTGCTCGAAACTTAGAACTGAGTACTCGGTAATCGATAGTTAATACTCTATACTGGCGATACTCAGTACTCAATACTTAAAAATCGACTCTCTTATACTCAGTATTCTATATACTAATTAATCGATTCTCAGTCACTCGATACTCTGTTGTCGATTCGAAGATCTTGAAACTTAGTATTTGCTACTAGGACTCGATAATCGATACTAAATTCTCAGAGCTCTGTAATAAATAATAAGAATTTGATCGTCAATACTCGATACTGTACTAGATACAAAATACTCAGAACTTGATACTTAGATCTAAGTACTAAGCACTAAGTACTCGATAGTTAATACTCTATACTCAGTACTCGATGCTTAGTTTTCAATAATCAGCCCTCGGTACTAAATACTCGATACTCCTACACGTAGTACTATATACTAAGCACTCGATTCTTAGCTACTCGATACTCTGTTCTCGATTCGAAGATCTCAATACTTAGTACTTGCTAGTAGGTACTCGATAACCGATACTAAATAATCAATACTTAGTTATAAATACTCAGAATTCGGTACTCAATATTGTACTAGATACCCGATACTCAGTAGTTGATACTTAGAACTAAGTACTTAGTGCTCAGTACTCGATAGTTCATACTCTATACCCAGTTCTCGATGCTTTGCTTGCGATACTCACTAAAAAATACTAAAAATTCGATTATCAATACTACTAGATACTATAGATACTACTACTACTACTCAATACTACTAGATACTGTACTAGATACTCAATACTTAGTACTTAATACTTAGAAGAAAGAACTCGTTATTCCTTACTCTATACCAAGTACTGCGAACTTAGTACTCGATACTTAGATACTCATTACTTAACCATCGTAATGCAGATAACAACAACATCACTAAATATGCCATATCAGCGTGACGCGTGACGCTGAAATCAAATTGTACTTGCACTAATATCTTCAAATAGGATGACGTTTTTATGGAATACACTTCACTTAAATTTCGAATGTAGATGACCATTCAGAACTCCACCCGACACATCCTAAACAAATGACCCAAATCCACAAATACAAAGAAAAAAAAATTGATTTAGTACAATTAAAGGATGCTCTAAGTGTCTGATTTTCTACTCTGGAACGTAAATGTGGACTGCGTATGTATTGCCAGCTCGTGAACATGCCACATATAGCATGACATTTTTCGAATTTTGCCGCACACGTTCAGGGTTTGCCCTTGTGCTTTGCTTATGGGCATCCTATGGGAACTGAATATGTTTGAACTGAAACTGCATATCGGTTGAAGTGATAGAAATTCATAGAATTCGCCATTTTACTTCCTATTGCAATCCTTTCAAATTCGTTGCCAACAAGCTTCGTCACAATAAAAGTCGGGGATTAAACATTTCGTAGCATAATGATGACAGATTTAACTTTAGGACGCCAAATATGAGGCAAAATAACAGGAAAATCCATAAATTTAAGCAATTCTCTTCCATTTCAGTTCCAACTTCAATTCAACTATAGTTCAACAGGTGGCGCAGTAGGCGGTCATGTCATTTGACGCTTCAGATATTACGACTTAATTTGTTTTTACAGTTTTTTTCCAAACAACTTTCAATTGCTTAATCAATCAATCACTTGGTTTCTTTCTTTATTTTGGTAAATTGTTGACAAGTGAAAACCTTATATGCAATTTTTTGCCTAGAAATGGTAGTGGAAAGCGGTAAGGAAAGATGGAAATTCTTGAATAGCTTACATTTCAGTCCAAATTGTAATTTCATGGTCGCATAAACGCACCAACAAATTCGTTGCTGTTAAAACACCACGAAAACTTTTGACTACAATAAAAAAAAGTTTAAACCTTACTTGCACCATTACACGGTGACACACCACCCGGACGCCAAGTCTCGCTCTCACACACACACACCAGCTAGCTATAAAGTCTTTGCATTGCCCGCGAAATGTTTGTGTAAATTTTATGCTAATTTTTTATTTTTTTTTTCGCAAGAATTTCACCAGAGGTTACCGCATGAGGAATGAAAAATAATTGTTTATGAAAAAGTCTTCACATTCAACTAGATTCGTGCTTTGTTTCCGCATTTGTCTGCGCCTTGGGGTGACGCTGCTGCTGGCTACAGCACAATTTACCGCCCGCCGAAGTTGCAATCATATCGAAATCAGCAGGGAAATTTTTTCACATATTTCTTCTTTTCTACTGATTTTGATAAATGAAGGGAAACAAAGCAAAGAAACAACTTGTAGCAGTTAAACATTATTTCCTTATTTATTTTCATTTCAAACCCAAACAGGGAAAATAAACAGAAAACCCCTTTCCTTTTCCTAGCATAAATTTGGTTTGTCGCCGTGTTTCCTTTTTTTTTTCTTTCTTTTCTTCCGTTGCTGAATGTTTTCTTTGTTGTTTGAGGCAAATATATATATACATATAAAAGTTTTCCCCTTCCCGCCTTTTGGCAAATGAGATTTCGTTCAGTGGCTGTGATAAATTGTTGATAGCTTTTGAATGCGTTGAGCATTGGTGCTTGACTGAAATGCTTGGAGAGAAGGAAGAAAGTGTCTGGAATTTTGTTGGTTAAGAAATACTTTTGTATGCCTAAGCAAAGAATTTAATCTTTAGTCATGACCTTAATTTGGCAATTTTGCATAGGAATGCGGTTTGCTTGATGCTTTGAAGTGGAAGTTTCTGGAAAATATTTCGAATTTTCTCATCTTTAAGTTTTGCAAAGGTTGGGTCAGGTTATAAAAGTAGCAAAATGTGAAACTATTTGAAGATTGCAATTTGTCATTTTACATTATTGATTTTAACTTTAAGTATGCGGAGCAAGTTGTGTTTAGTGCAGTAAAAGTTAGCTGCATCGATGTGAATCCGCGTTTATTTTTGGTTCGTGCTGTTAAATTGCCCATTGTGAACATTTGTGTCCAAAATTAGCTGCCATTCTTTTGACTATTCTCGCTTTGCGTTGTTTTACGAGCAATGCCCGGGGTTCAAGAAGCAAGCTTTTTTCCCTTTCTCATGCAGTGATATCACGTTTTTAGCATGATTGATGAACGAAAACACACAACAAAGAAGGTTCAACAGCTTGCCAAGAAAATTAGAACATTTGTTGGCCATTTCAAGGAATCTCAGACGTTTTTATATTACTATATATTTAGCGGGTGGTTAAATGGGGGTTTCATTTTACTCATGAAGCAAGTACGTGAAGGTGTCAAAGTGCGTGACGTGAATTTGTACGTGTCACGACTTAATAGTAAGCAAAATACAGATCGGTGCTTGTTTTGGGAGAGAACAAAGGTCAAACATTTGGAAGTTTTCCCGAACTTTTATATATTTTTGTATAAATCAATGAAGCAGTTTACCTTTGAGTTAAATTTCATAATTTATATCAGCGGTGGGCACACCTTTGCTTCCACGGATCCAAGAGTTATATATCGGCGCACAGATGTGTAAAAAACTAACGACACTCAAGCAGAGACCACGATAAGTCCAATTGCCACGCCTTAGAGTTTTTTTATACAACAAATCTATCGATACATTCACTAGGTATAACAGTTGCAGTGTGTTCGCTCGAGATATTGTTTTGGTTTTATTTTGAAATAAAAAATAACTTTATTTTAATTTTACTTCTTAAATTCTTAAATTTTTATGGAGACTTACTTTTATTAGGCGTGATCATTCGTGATGCCTCCTTCAATCGTACATGTGTCGTGAGTAAAGCAAAAGCGAGTTGAGCGAGCCTAAAGTGATTTTCATTCCGTAAAGCTTTCGTGATGTGAGGGAAAACTCGCTTACGAGCGCACCTCTAGTATAGGCTATAACAGGACTGAGACAGAATATTCATATTATGGTTAATTTTCTTATAAACATAAGAGAATACCGGTTAAACTTACTTCGAAAGAACTGAGAAACAAATACATCAAAGGAAATCTCACCTAGTTTTGTAAGTAGATGTTTAGTACCTCCTGAACAAATGTAGTAATCCGCATTATTGTAAGAACGGATAAACGATAGTCAAGTTATGAGCAAAAGAAAGTTTTCTACTGCTGTGGAACATACACTATTCTAGTTATAGAGACTGACTTTCTGACATTTTAGTAGCTTAAGTTGAAAAACATTACAATATTTCAAAGGATACGAACTTCGGTTATAAATTGCACCCTTAGGCGATTTGTCCTAAATAAAAGAACACAATATCTTAATATTACCGAATTCTATTCTGCATTATAATGAAGGTTTTTCTTAACCAGAAGGCAAACCTGTAAAGAAAGGTATGGAGATACTTGCGATTCGTCGATAGCTGTTGAATGAATTAAGGGTTTTTTAGGTTCATGGGTACCATTGTATCTATTTTTTCATTAATTTGCCCTGAAAGGCAAGAGGAGCTCCAAGGAAACGACTAGGAAAGGGTCTTAATCGACTTTTTGGGTCATGACATCTCGTTGTAATGTATTTATGCTTTTTATATGTTTAACTCAACTATTGTTATTTAGAATGTTACCCAACTTGGTGAATAGATTTAATATGAACGTGCTTCTAAATTGTTTAAGATATGAGTTTTAATTAGAATACGAAACATCGTTTGAAAATAATCTTAGAGCTGTTCTTGTAAACAAATTTCGTACATAACATAAGCGATGCACGAAATAAAAACAAACGTAGTTTTTAAAGCACTCACGAATCATGCACGATGAAAGATCGCAATACACGATATTACAATTTTCTAAATAAAAATTAATTTAACTAAATAAAACAACAACGGCCTTGAATTTATTCCACTTGCTGGCAATAATCCAATTATCTTCTTCGGCAAGGTTTCTGTTGGGAACCTCAGATTACCCATGACTCTTGGTTAAATGCACCGGAGTCACATTGACGCACCTGTGGCACGCTAAGACAACACTTCTTTGCATGGTTTTGGTTATCAATTTCCAGAACTGATACATGTTCCGAAACTTCACTCTGTCTGATTTTTGGTTTGATCTATTTACAACTATCATTATCTTTTACGAGGTTTCATTGTACATCGACTTTCTGTCACAAATATGTAAAATTTGAAATCGCAGAGCGGCAAAAACCAATCTCAAAATTTGTGAGGCTCTAGGAATTCGTACCAGTTACCTGTAAAAGTAGCTTAAGAGTGTTTTAGAGTGCCCGTACCATTTTGTCAGATAAATACCATAACATTTGCTCAATTTTCTATTGATGTTAGTTAAATAATCAAAAAAAAATTTTTTAAATATTTTGTGAATAATGCAATACTTATATTCACGATCTTTGCGAAACGAGCACGGCCCACAGTTTGTTACGCTCACGAAACTTTGTGTTTACTCACATCGTGTCACGTTGATGTCCCGCACGCACCTCTAGTCCCAACCCTCCACTTTTCAGGCCCTTACCTGAGCGATTTAGTCTAAAATGGCATGCATTTTAGTTCTCTTTCAATTTTTTTTTTTCGTTTCATATTTATTTTGCTTATTTCGCGGACTCTCCCCTGCGTGCAGAGCGTAGCGTTGCATACAAAATTTGTTTTAGTAATTGAAAGTCGCATTTTGGTGCACATCTGAACAAAAATTTGTATTTGGCATAAGAAGCTTGTGAGAAAAAATATGAAATAAAAATGAGCGGTGCTTGTAGCGGAAAAACAAAATTTTTAAATGAGTTGCTGAAAGTGTTTTCTTGCTAACCAAAAATATGGGTAGATAAAAAACTTATTTTAGAAGTTTGAAAAGAACACACGGAGACGACAGCGAAACTATAAGTAATCATACTTATCGAGAAATCATCATTGAAATTTGGTTATTTTTGGTAAAAGGAATGGAAGAGAATGGTTTTGATATTGAAAGACCAAAAGACTCTAAAGACTAAAACTATTCCCATTGTCAAAACTTCGTAGAACCTTGGCCTGCTAAGACAAACCGACTAACAATCGCAATATCGCTACCAAAGCTAAATTTTCTTTATTAGAATAGACGACCAATTCCGTCTGGCGTCAACTTAAAGCGATTTGAAACTCAAACATATAAAATTTATGACTTTTATTTAACATAAAGTGTGTGTGAGGCGTTGTGGTTCGCCTGGATTATGCTGTAGTGTGGTTGAGTCGTTTATACGGCTGCTTGACTGCATCCGCTTTCCACTGCGTGTGGCATGTGCGTCCCTTCCACGTACAGTTTAATTAAAATAGTTGTTCGAACCAGATTCACCAACATGATAACATTATGAACCATAATTATGCGAATTCATTCTTCAATGCTAATGAAAAATGCAAATGAATGATGATGGGCTGTTGGCCAGTCAGTGGAAGTAATTGTTTGAAATTATGCACTAATATTTTGAAACGAAAACCAAACCAAACCAAACCAAACCAATCCAATCCAATCCAAAAAATACAACAACTAAAATCCAATTAAAACTTAAACACCACAAAAGGCCTTTAAGTTTGTGCTTAACTCGTAGAACTGGTCAAGTTGAAGGCTTCTTTCTGCAAAACATTATAAATAACAGCCAAACAACACGCAAACTGTTTGAGCAAGTTATTTGCCCTGGCCAAAACGGTGGATTGGCGAAATGTGCGCCACCTCCCTTTCGCCTCCTGAACGAGTTAACGATGCCATTGGCCGCTTTTGCCCACCGCTTGCGTGCCAAGTCAGGAAACTTTGCTGCCACTGAGAACTTTGATTAAGTTTCTTCGCCTTGGCTGGGCTTAAAGTTCCTCCAATGAGCCGCCAGCAAGGTGGCAAAATTAACTAAACCGAACTTAAGTCAGGAAGAAGCGGGCAACGTGCTTGGTTTCGCCCAGAAAGTATGCTATGGAAAATGTTTGCCAGGCACGTGCCCGCATTTGAATACCAGATAGGAGACGGCTTCTAGATGTGCTGATGTGGGTGGGAGAAAGGCCAACGCCTTTATGATTATTGTCTTAAAATTAATCAAAGTGCGTGTCCACAGCGGTGGAAAGTTTCAGGAAACTAATGGATTTTCGTTCATGACCGGAAATAATGAATCCTCTTTCCCAGTTCGAAATATGTTTGTTTGTATTTTGGTATTTAATCGACATAAGCAGTGAGTGCTCTTGAAGATGGAAAACAACAGCAGTTTAATGCGATTTCAGTTAATATGGAATGGTATAGAGAACGAACACTTTACCCAACAAGGGTATAAGAAACGAGCTTCTCTTTTTTTATGTTAGCATAAGGTAAAAGTATTGACTACTTAATCGATTCCAATAGCTGACGAAGATGACCGGTTGTTTGTAAGATACTGCTTATCTTTCTACAAACTGTAACTGCTGTTTTTTTTTTTTTTTTTTGTTCTTAAACATATGTTTTCTTCATTCCTTTTCCATTCTTTTTTATACCCTTGCAAGCGGTATTATAATTTTGCCCAGAATATTCTTGATCAGGGTGACGAGCTGAGTCGATTGAGCTCTATCTGTCTGTCTGTCTTTCTGTTTCTACGCGAACTAGTCCCTCAGTTTTAAAGCTTTCGAGCTGATATTTTGCACAGAGTCTTCTTTTTGCTGCACACTACTAATATGTCGGAGCCGACCGGATCGGATGACTATATCCCATAGCTCCAATAGGAATAATCGGTCGTAAAACTAGTTTTAGTGAGCAAAACCTTTTTCTTTTCAACGGAAACATCTCCAAACTTTGTAATCGTAGGTTTAGCATGTTTTTTTTATAATTCTACCAAGTTTTATTAAAATCGGAGAACTATATAGTATAGCTGCCATACAAAAAAAAAGGTCAGTGCCCTACAGTGCCCTTACTTTTTTCTTGCTTCTTTCTTGCTGTATTCTTCTTAACCTTTTCCCTTGCTTAATCATAAATTTGTTTTCCTTCATTTGACATTTCCGTAGACATACTTTATTCATTCTTTCTTTTCTTTGTCCCTCTTCTCTACTCATCAACTCTCACCTAGAAAAAGTAATTGAAAACAAAAGAAAATATCGGCTAAGGAACTAAAAAGGACTAAAAAGAAAGACAAAGCAATAAGCTGGCGGAAGAGTAGGAAGAAATAACTAATTGGCGAAAAACAAGATGCAAGGAAGTCCTAACAATAAATAAGTGGGAAAACAAGATAAAGCACCCGATAAAGAGGTAAAGGATTAAGTGATGATGCAGGAGATAGATTGGATTAAAAAAACAAATGTACAAAGAAGTAATAACAGAAGTGAGAAACACTAAAAAGAAGGAAACAAATATAGATTAATGATGGACCAATGTTTTGGGATTTACAGAATTCAATTTGCTAAGCTATGCTATGGAATTCTTGCCCTAAAGTCGATTTTTGAATGGACGAAAAAAAGCGATGTCGCTTAAATATTCTTTGTACTTTTTTTTTTTTTTTCAAGTGTAAATCAGGGTACGGAATAGCTCTGTGCTCGCAGCTTTCGAGAGCCAGATCTTGTTCTCAGTTCATAGTACTCGGCTCTTGGCTCTGAGCTGAGAGCCCTACGTCGAGAGCCATCAACCGGCTCTCGGATCGTAAGCCACAGCACACGGCTCTGAGCTATGAGCCACTGCTCGGGAGCCGTGAGCCCTCAACCGACTCTCGGCTCGTGAGGTATAGCACACTGCTCTGAGCTTGAACCCACAGCTCAGGAGCCGTGAGCCATCAACGAGCTCTCGGCTCGTAAGCCATAACTCTCGGCTAGTGAGACATAATTCTCGGCACGTGAGCCATAACTCTCGGCTCGTGAGCCATAGCCAGTAAAAAATAGTAGAGATCTACATATTTGGGACATACACTTTGTATATGGGCATTTCCAGGATGTCGTACGCATTAAATTTAAAAAAAAAAATCAAAATACATCGTGTTAAGGATGATTTATTGACTCACGAGTGGAGAGCTAAGTCTCACGATGCAAGAGCAATGGCTCACGAGCCGAGAGCTATGGCTCAAGATCCAAGAGCAATGGCTTACGAGCCAAGAGCAATGGCTCACGAGCCGAGAGCTATTGCTCACGAGCCGAGAGCTATGGCTTACAGCTCAGAGCCGATAGCTAAGGCTAACGAGCCGAGTGCCCGTTGATGGCTCACGGCTCCCGAGCTGTGGATCTCAGCTCAGAGCCGAGTGTTGTGCTCCCTAGTTGCGGCTTTCGAACAACAGCTCACTCGTGAGCAATTCCGAACCCTGGTGTAAATCGTCAAACTATCTCCAAACTATTGCTATATTCTCTCTTTGACGAAAGATATATGTAAGACGACAAAATGTATCCGTTTCTATCAATCCGGGGCATTATTTATTGTCGATTTTCTTTGACAAAAAATGCTTGCATACTTGCATTTGTGTGAAGTAAAGGTAAATTTTGGGACTTCCTTGTGTGTCAGGCTTCACTGTACTTATTATACTCCTCTATTTGGTTTGCCACAAAATCTTCATACTTCGAATTAATTAAATTACTGGCAATATTTGTTATGCAAGACGGCATCATGATGGAACGGACCAAGGATTTTGGCTCAACTGTAACAAATTGTTTGGGGCGTGAGAAAGTTGAATAGAAGTTTTCATTAAGACGATGACTGGGACCTGAAAGGGAGGCGGCGGGGGAAGGGTGTGGTGTGGTGTGGTAAGGATTTCTACGTTTCACATACCAAATTTGGGTTAAATATTTGACAAAGCCACACCTGAAGGTGTGGACCGGAGATACTTTGTGTCCTTTGATTTGTTGACTCAACGGGAACAAACTTCAAACGGCACATCACTTGCAAGGATGAAAGAGAGAAAGGGAGCGCAACAATCGAATATAAACGCGCATTTTATGAAATGTCAACAGCCGATGTGGCCACGGCTAAAATTTTGCCTGTCAAATAAACTGACAAGCAACTTTATGCCATACAAATTTTTAAGAGTAAAAAATTGTAGCACATTTTTAAGCTGTCAGCATTTTAAGACCACTGCCCCATTCTGCGTCCTCCCACTCCTACCAGCGTTTGCGCTTCATTTGCCATCATCGTCAATAATACGACATAAGTATACCATTTTCGTTGCTGGGGGTAACTTTTTTTCCACATCGCCTTCATCGCTTTTTATGTGTATTTCAGTTTCAAGTTTCGTATATTATTTATTTTTTGATTTTATGTCATAAACTGCTACAGCATTTTGTTGCCTCTATTTGGCCGGGCATTTTGTTTATTGTACAGATTTTGATGCTATTTTTGACACTCTATAGAGTCAATAAGCTGAATTATGATGTTGGTGAAGCAGGAAAGAGGAAGGAGGGAGGAGGCGGCGGCTTGTTCAGTCAATAAAGTGATGGCATTTTTGGCCCAGTTTAACTGCTCATTCAAGTCATAAATCACATTTTTATATACAATATTTGTATTTCACTTTTACAGTGGCCGGACACCATTAACCAATTAGAGTGGAATTGCGGTTAGGCCAATTGATATTGATGGTGAGTTGTCATTTGATGGAAGTTTCATTGTACGTATTTATAAATTTAATTCATCAACTTATTGTATTCTATATGAATCGTTCTTAAAGTATGCCGATTTTCGATTAGTTTTTTGCCAATTAGTTTCAAAAAGCATGTCTTCCACTGCAGTTAAACTTGTAAATGGAAACTATTTCACTCCAAATTTAATGCAGTTTGTTGAACTTTTGCCAACTGCTACCGAAAATGAGAAAAAAAAGCAGTAAAAAAAAAACCCCCCATTTAGTCCAATGAGTCGTATGATTCGACCAAAACGAATGCCCATGGAGTAACTCTCCGAAAAGATGCTTCGTAATAATTCACTTTTGGCTAGAGCAGGTTGTGTTTGTGTTTGTGTGCAAGTCCGTTCAGGAAGTAAAACGTAGAGGCAGAAGCAAAAAATACAAAAATAAAGGATTAAATATTCAACACAAGTCGAGTCCAGGAAAAGGCTTTAGCTCAGCTCCGCAGTTGAAGTTGAATACATGTCTGCCACGTAAAGGCAACCCGAACATCAACAACAACAACAACAACAGCGGCAGCAGCAGCAATGAGTGGAGCCAGAACTTTTACCTTAAATGCGCTCATGTGCAAAAATGCCATTGTTTTAGATTTGGTCGTAAACAAAGCGGCGAACCTAACAGCAACAACAACAACAACATAAAAAGGGAACCGAACACAGAACTTTTTGCTGCTGTTAAAAACTAGGCGAAAAGGTAAGAAACAAAAATGGTCTTTTGCTAAAGTGAAAAGTAGAACCTGAAACTTGCCACTACAACAATAAGTGTGAATTGAGTTTCTTTTTTTTTATATATGAATGTAGCAAGTATGGTATCGACTATGTGGATACCTCTTAATACGTAAGCCAAACAAAACGACTTAGGTTAGAAGGCAAAGCTAACCTGGTCTGTTCAGAGTTGAAGAGCATATTAATTGACTTTCCGAGTAATCAGTCCCATGACAACAGTAGTAAGTAGTAAACCGATTTTGAAAAAAAAACAAAACTTTGCAAGTCTATGTGAAAGCATTTAAGATTTATAAAGACCAAGTTAAGAAACGCAAAAAGTGAAAATAAGACATATTTTTCTCTAAGATGCCATAAGATATAGTCAACCGTTCCGATCAGCAGCGTGAAGTAAAAAACAAGAAAGAAAGTCGGTCAAGCCCGACTATAACATACTCTGTACCAAGAAAATTTTTCTTTTGATCATAACTCGAAAACCGTTCATCCGATCTTCTTCATTCCTTTGGCGGATCGATAAGTTATCCTAATAACTAAATATGTTCAGAAGAAATAAGCCATCTATCTTCAAAACTGTGGGAGATATGACGTTTTTTCTAAATTGCGGGGGCGGGAGGGGGCGTGGCCAAAATTGAAAATAAACTTGATCTGCCTGCAGACATTAGAAGCATATGTCCCATACATGTCAAACCTCTATCTTTTACCATCTCTGAGATCTGTGCGTTCATACGGACAGACAGACGGACAGACGGACAGACGGACATGACGGACATGACTCGGCTGTTGATGCTGATCAAGAATATATATACTTTATGGGGTCGGAGATGCTTCCTTCTGGATGTTACATACTTTTGCACAAACTTATAATACTCTATGTACCTACGGTACAGAGTATAAAAAAAAAGACTGCAAAATTTCAGCTCGATAGCCTCAACACTGAGAAGAGACCTAATCGATTCAGTTCTCCCACACCATATAAAACAAAGCTCACCCAACATTTGGAAGATCATCTTAACAAAAATCACTTTAAAAAGTCTTTTTCCAGCCCTTTTCATGATATAAAAGAGATTACTATCATGTTTGATTAAAAGAGGACTCATCAGGAGAACGGTTTAAAAACGACTTACCATTTGCCTAACCATATTCTCCCGACTTTAGTTTCATTTATGATCTGAAAATGAGCGCACTTATGACTATTTGGATCAGACCAAGGGCTCGAAAAAGACTTTAATGTGATCAAAAATACTACTTCATCCTCAGTACTTGATCCTCGGTAGTCGATAATCGATACCCAGTAGTCTAAACTTAATACTCAGTGCTTAATTCTAAGATCTTGATACTCAGTACTGAATACTCAGTACCCGATACTCAATACTTGATACCAATTACTCGTTACACAAAATTCGATATTCAGTGTTTTTTTTTTTCAGAACTCGATAATCGATACTCAGTAGTCTAATCTTGATACTCAGTGCCCAAATCTTAGACCTCCGATTCTTAGTGCTAGATACTTAAAGCTGGATGCTTAGGAATCGATACTGAGTACCCGATTTTCAATACTTGATACCCATTACTCGATACTTAAATCTCGGTGCTTAGTACTCGGCACATGTAACTCGATACTCAGTTTTCTATTCTCAAAACTCGCTACTCGATAATCGATACTCAGTAGTCCACTCTTGATCCTCATGGCCAAATTCATAGGCCTTAATACTTAGTGCTAGCTATTTAGAACTCAATACTTAGGAATCGATACTCAGTACTCAATATTTGGTAACAGATCTCGATACTCGGTACTTTATAATCGATACTCAGTAGTCTACTCTTGATACTCAGTGGCCCATTCATGGACATCGCTACTTAGTGCTAGATTCTTAGAACTTAGTACTTAGGAATTGATAAAACTAAGAACTCGATAGCCAGTACCAGCCATATTGAAAATGTAGCTTTCTAAACCGTCATGACTTAATATGTAACTCAGTTTTTCAAATACAGAGACGTATTTACTTGTTAAATTCAGCATCTTTTAATGTTAATCATTCCAAAAACTATATATGTTATATTTTTTAAGCAATATGGTCGACTTTTCGATTTTAGATACGGCATTCCTGCTTTTAAAAGATACAATTGCTTTGATCTTCGTCAATCTAGTACATCGTCGGATAAACATCGTCACAAAATATCGATTATATCGAGAAAAGAACTATCAGATTTCCGCATATCATCAAAAAATGGGGCCGATATTTTACAATATATGGTTTTTATATTGAGACAAATTATCTGAGCCAAAACTGCACAATTCTGCCCCGATTCTGGAGAGGCTTGTAGCTTTCGAATTTCGGTCGTGTTGGTTCGTGTTGAGTCGTGTCATGTTGTGAGTCATTGGAGTAAGCTTTCGGTTGTGTTAGTTCTTGCTAAGACGAATGCGACATAATTGACCAATTAATTAGTTTTTATCAATCAACTAAATCGATATGAAATATGAATTATATTGCTCTTCGATACAGAAAATTTTGGAAATGTCGATTCAAACTTGAGACATAAAATCTTATGCCAAAGTGTTTAAAGGGTTTCGGCTGTTGAAGTCTTCAAATTTTTATCGATCTGTGTGGTTTTGTGCGTGCATTTGCAACTGGATTTGAACTCTGTATCAGTAAATACCACATAGCTGTGCTGTTGTCGCCCTAGTTACCCCTCTGAGTATATAGAGTATGTTTGCCAGAAGGAAAGCAGCTACAACAAAAGCGACAGCAGCACTTGAGAAATCATCCACAAACACTCACACACACACACAAGCATACCCAGGAAAAGAGTGAAGATGAACGCTTTGAGGGAATGGCAGATCCTTTCGTTTTTCTTTCTCCGTTTTTTCTTAAGTGTAAAAGTGCTATTGGGTTTTTGGGGCTGGCTGGCTTTTGCTTTCGACATGCGTAGGATGTACTGTGCAGTGGGAAGGGGACCAGAAGTTCCATCTCGAATGCCAGGCTAAGGCAAATGGCGTCACATGCTAAAAACCCCAGCAGCAGCAGCAGCGCCCAACAGCAACTACCGCAACAATGTAGAAACTGTTGGCTTGCAATTTCATTGCAAAATCTTTTGAAATGTTTTTTAGGAGGCGTTGAGGAGAGCTGCAGAGGAGACGATGACAAGTCATAAAATACACAACACAACCAGGCAAACAGTAGACCAAAAGAACACGCAGGAGTACAGTTGGTACAGCTGAGTGTACAAAATGCCGCAAAATGGTTGACGTCTTGCTGCTGCTGCTGCTGCTGCTGTTCGTTTCCGGTTGCCATTGCATTGGCAATTTTTGGCATCTGCTGTCACCACACACACGCACACACACACACACAGTGACACGAAATGCAATTACAGGGCAACAATTCTGCTTGTACATTGAAAACATTTTAATAAAATTGAATTTACCTCAGCACAAAACAGACACGCTCGCCCTTCCCCTTAGAAGACGAAGTGGAAGAACAATGCTGACCATTAATAATACCAAATGGTCGACTACAAATTGACCATTCAAAAGCTTTTTCATGTGAACCGGTCGAGCCCACGTTCTCGAGGAAAATGGCTTATAAATTATTACACAAAAGAAGCGGAAAAATATTTTTTTCTGCTCACTTTCACAGCGAGCACTTAATAAATTGGCCATAAAAACCAGACAAAAAATTTTTGCGACAAATTCGAACAAAAAACGAAAAAAAAGTAGGGATTTTCGACCAGTTGGGGTATGCAACAAAGAAAAGTTTTATAAATTTAGATATATTCACAGAAATTTCAAATTGCAAAAATAGAGTACTTGTTTATACTTGTAGCAAAAGTATTCGATATCAGAAATACAGTAAAAAAGAACATTCTTGTTCCAAGAACTTGTTTCAGGATCAAAGTCCGAATTTTTTGTACAGAATTTCTGGATCCAAGAGTGCTTTCTACAACTGTGCTTTCTTGCTTCGCCTAGTGACTTATGAATACTCTTCGCCATTTGAAACTGGGTTTTCCATCAGATTTGGTCTTCAAATCTCAGGAGCAGCAGAGGCCTGTGGAAGTCCAATTGATTGAAATAAGTAAGAAGGTGGCTAAGCCACAAAAGGTCTTCGTTTGGTCTTGCGACATTGATTGTCATTGCGAATGCCATTTTTATACCCTTGCAAAGGGTATTATAATTTTGCCCAGAAGTTTGCAACGCATAGAAATATTCATTTCCGACCCCATAAACTATATATATTCTTGATCAGGGTGACGAGCTGAGTCGATTGAGCTTTGTCCGTCCGTCTGTCTGTCTGTTTCTACGCGAACTAGTCACTCAGTTTTGACGCTTTCGAGCTGAAATTTTGCACAGAGTCTTCTTTTTGCTGCACACTACTAATATCTCGGAGCCGACCGGATCGGATGACTATATCCCATAGCTCCCATAGGAATAGTCGGTCGGAAAACTAGTTTTAGTGAGAAAAACTTTTTTCTTTTCAACGGAAACGTCTCCAAACTTTGTAATCGTAGGTTTACCATGTTTTTTTTTGTAATTCTACCAAGTTTTATTAAAATCGGACAACTATATGGTATAGCTGCCATACAAAAGATAGGTCTGAAAAACAGTCTTAGTTAGAAAAACTTTTTGGTTTTTAATGGTAGCATCCCGCAATTTTGTATTTGTTTGTTTCACGTGCTTTCACATATTTTTACAAATTTTTGGCCAATTCGGATGACTATATCATATAGCTGCCATAGGAACGATCGGTCGAAAAACTAGTTCTAGTGAGAAAAACTTTAAAAACTTTTTCTTTTTTAGGCAATCGTCTCCAAACTCTGTATTTACTAGTTTTTAATGCTTCTCCATAATTCTACCAAATTTGGTCGAAATCGGACATCTATATAGTATATACTACAAAATAGTACAGCTGTCATACAAAAGTAGAGTCAGAAAAGTAGTCTTATTGGGAAAAACTTGTTTGTTTTCATTGGTTTTGTCCTTCAAATTAGTTTAAGAACGTGCTGCAAGGGTATGCAAACTTCGGCCGAGCCGAAGTTAACTTATCTCTATTTTTCTAGAATGTTTTTGGGCTGACACTCGAAATAGCTGTTATTTTAGAAAAATAGGCTTGTACTTATTTGAAGAGTTAATCGGGCTGGCATTAAGACTTAAAATAATTATTTTTTTTTTAAAGATTTTTAACTAACTCTAAATATACTTAAAATATTGCGAAACAGTTAAAAATCAAGTATTTCGGTATGCAAAAAATAAGAATTTTGTACTTGAACTAAGTATTTTTGTACACAGAGGGAAAAACCGAGTACATTGAACTCAATATGAGCATAATCGTTGTCAAAAACTAATCATGAATGGATCTTCTCACTTCGAGAAAAATTTCTCAATTCAAGATCATATTTTTGAGAACCAAAAATCTTGATATGAGCTGATATATGCTTTCAAAAATTCGAGAGCCCGTTCTGTTATTATTTTGATATAATATATTCTTATTTTCTGAACACGACTTTTCCCTCCGTGTATACGTATTGTACTCAAAGTGTTTTGAGTGTTCTGTTCAACGCCTTAATGCTTGTGTGCCATAGTGCATTCATCCCAGATGATAATTTGGCTATGTTTTAGAGCTGTTATCATGGATGATTGTTTGAATATTCAGTGGCAGCTTAAATGCCAAGTGAAATGTGCCGCCTCCATCCATTAAAGTAGCTGGCACTGATGATGCGATGCCATTATTTGATATTATCAAAGTGAGAATTATCGAATTGAGAAATTGTATTTAAACAATACAAGAATACGCTTTACGACCTTTTCTCATACCTACCAAATACAAATATCCCAACAATTTGTCGAGCCGTTTTGTAGGCGTGTTTCACGAGAGATTTTTACATGCAAATATTTAATCTAAATATTCATTCTTTTTTAACCTCTTGACTTTATTTGAGTGTCCTTTGTGCGTTGAATTGAACATTTGGTTTCTGTTTGTTTTTCATTTTGTTAACTTTTTGGTCATCCTTTCATGCTTGTTTGTTTGTTTGTTTGTGTGCTTATTGTTGTTGTTGTCCATTTGCTTGATTAATTGCCAATCATAAATAGAAACACAACATTTCTGGTACGAAGTGCTGACCTTTTGGTGTTTGGCTATTGTGGCATTGATTGAGGTAGGCAGATAAATTTAAAAAAAAAAAAGGAAGAAAACGATTTCATTTTCCAATTTTTCTTTGGCATATGCTCATGTGTACGGCGGCATTGGAAATAAATATTTGATGCCAGTATTGCTGCTGCTTAGCTAAAATACAAAATGGCTGCCGCCAAGCCACCATTTTGCCATTTGGCCATATTTCATTTCCGTTTGTCGTTTGGCTTTGTTTGTTCCGTGTTGTTGTTGTTGTTGCTGCTGCTGTTGCCATTGTGGCGCATTTTGCGAAAACTCAATTATTTATGCATGTCACGTCATTTTGAACAAAACCATGAGTTGGGTAAAAGAGAAAGAAATTTGCGCTAAAATGGCCAAAAATAAAAGAATGAAAGAATTCGAATGTCACCATGGTAAAGCTATTTTGGTATATTTGGTTGTTAGGTAGGCAGGCAGGCAGGCAGGTCGAAAGAAGCTGTTTATTAGACTTCACTTCTGTAAAGCAATTAAATTGGACTTCTTTTGTGTGAAAAGAAGAGTAAATTAATAACAAATATTAAAAAAATTTTAAATTAAATCAAGATTGGGCAAAAAAAAGCAAGCAAAATTCAATCACATAAAACACGCCAGCCACGCCTGTTTGACTTCAGTGAAGCGTTAAATTGAATTGTTGTCGCCACTTCCGTCGGTTTTTCTCTTTCTCTTTCTGTCTCTCTCTGATGTTTTTCTATATTATTTTTATGGCCATGCAAATAGACCCAAAGTCATAAATTGCTCAATATTGTGGGTCCTCTAAATGGTTGCCCAGCCAACCAGGCCACGTGCCTTGCCAGAGACTTATCTTTTGCTCTGCTTTTAGAATTTTCAATAAGAAAGGATTAAGTTTTAAAGCAAACTACAAACGACTCTCAAGCCGGACAAGCTGAGGCCCAATAAAAAGCAAAGATCGCATATCTATGTAACCACCCAGCCCACCCCTGCCTGCCTGCCTGCCTGGGCATAAGTGTTATTTTCCACTGCCAGCTGTGATTTTATATGAAAACGAAAGAAAGTTTCATGTTACCAAAAACTGCTCTTGGCTCTGCAGCTTAACCCCCTTTTTGGCATTTTACTTGAATTTTTCTTACACTTTGTAAGTGTGTGCGTGTGTGTGTGTGCAAGTGTGGGGTTATAAATTTCCTTATCACATTGTTGGAGCTCCCCCCCAATATGGCCTTAAATTTCCGCCTGGACCAAGTTTTTGTCAGTAATAAACTTTCAACTTAAGAAAAAAAAAAGAAGCACCAACCAAGAAAAATAAACTCAACCCGGCGGGCAAATAAACAAAAAAAAAAAAATAACAAAAAAAAAAAACAGCAACTGGCTTTCGGCTTTCACATGAGCACAACCAAAATTGTTAACGGCACTTAACTTTCGCACTTTGTCAGAAGAAATTAATATGTCTAAGCAACGACGAGTACTTCATGTAATTTTCATAAGACCAAAATGGAAATTTTTCAAGTGCCCCCCTCCAACCGACCAACCAACCAATTGAGAATGCCGAATTCACATTAAGCAGCTTGAGTGTTTTTAACATAATTTGATTAGCCAACTTGGTTATTAAGCTTGGCCAAGATGAGTCGAAGTAATGCTCTAAGTGGACTAAGACTTCAAGTGTTTGGTAGTTTTAAAGATTACGAAAAGTCTATAACTTTTAAAGACAGCGCGGATCAATTTTGTACACTTAAAGAAACACAAATTTTCTTTGCAAATTAAATGAAAATGAAGGAAAGATTGACTGTTACAGATTCAAACAAGAGCGTAAGTCGGCTTAACGCTTCACTCAGAAGAATATGTGTTTAATAGCCTTCCCTTCTGTTAAACAACAGAGCATTAACATTACTGTAATCACATCGTCTTTAACCGACTTTTGTTATACCCCTTACTTATCGATATATATTTAATATCCTAATAACCTTCTGTTAAATAACAGAGCATTAACATTAATGTAATCACATTATCTTTAACCGACTTCTATATACCCGTTACTTATCGGAATATATGTTTAATATCGTACCCTTCTGTTAAACAACAGAGTATTAAAATTAGTGTAATTACATCATCTTTAACCGACTTCTGTTATACCCTTTACTTACCAGAATATATGTTTAATATCATACCCTTCAGTTAAATAACAGAGCATTAACATAAATGTAATCACATCATCTTTAACCGACTTCTATATACCCTTTACTTACCAGAATATATGTTTAATAGCCAAACCTTATGTTAAATAACAGAGCATTAACATAAATGTAATTACATGAACATTTTGTTAGCAAATTGCACTTGCTGCGCTGAAAAGTATCTAAAGTTGTACATAACCTTTACAAATTTGCCACTTGTTGTTCTATCTATTTGAAAATTTAACAGATTATAGCTATTAGGCACATTTATCAATGTGCCAAGCATGATTTCATAATAAATATGGAAGTTATTCCACATATTTAGTAGTTGTGTCGGGAAATAAACTTGATTGGAGTCTACGTAACAAATTTGGTTGTTCTATTTGTTCTAGTCTCTGAAATATATTAATGCATACAGACATATCGATTCGGCTATTGATGCTGATCAGGAATATATGGACTTTATAGGTTTCCGAAATGCTGCCTTATGCCTTAAACCTAAGACTATGTACTTGAATAAAACTCAAGCAGGGTCAAAAGTACAGTCAGTATGAAAGTACTCGTTTCAAGTACAAAATTCTTATTTTAAGTACGATTATATTAATCCCCAAATACTTGATTTTAGACTGTTGTAGGATAAATTAAGTACATTTCGAGTTATTGTTGCCGGGCTTAACGGAAAACCACAAAGAAAACGGTTTGGTTCGGGTTCAGTTCTCTAACGAGTTTTGAGACGTGAATCGCATTCCTCTAGCCAATGATACTTATTAATTTGGGAATTTGAATCGTTTCCCCAAGACAATTTTTATACGACAATTTGTTTGACCAGCTACATTCTAAGCGATGTCGCATCGGTATAACCTTTAAGGTTGACTTGATATAAACTTTACAACTTGTTATCCTATTGGTCTTTCGCGCTTGCCCCCAGATCTCTTAATATACCTATCTGCATTAATTTAATCAGCATTCTTTTCGCTATTGGACCACATTTTCAAATCGTCTTGGAACTTATTAACTTATTATTTGGGAAACTTGGACAGATTATAATACAATTAATATTAGCAGTCAATTTCTGGTTTCAGAATGTTCCGTACTCAATTTAAGTACACCCACAAAAGAATCATATCTGAAATTTTAAGAACAAAACGGCTTAAATTCGATTCCATTTTGTCTAGAATATTAGTGAAGCAACAAATGTGATTAGTGACAACAGTAAATAGTCACTGAACAAGTTGAAAAATTGACCTAACAAGAATAACTGAACAAGAAAAACTGCTACAAGAGTCTCAGACGAATAATAAATGATCAACAGTGACAAACTAATAGTGACTAACCAAACGTGACTGGAGAGAAGTATCTAAAAAATAGTCACTGAACAAGAAATTTTGAAAATATAAGAAAAATTTAAGAACAACAGCTTGCTAGTTTAGTTTAGTGACTAACTAATGTTTTCTAGCTCACCCAACACGACAACAGGGCATTTGGAAGTATATTTAGGTATTCAAATAATACTAAGAGGAATTATAGGATTTATTCGAGATTGATTATTATATCCAAAACGTACACAGAAAAAAAAAAATGATGATTTCCGGTATAAATAACCTTTTAATCATCCAACGGAGCTGAAAGATTATCCCAAGGATCATCATTTTTCATTTCCTTTGGATGATTTTTAGCTCCGTTGGATGATTAAAAAGATATTTCAGACATATCCCTCCCAAATGGATACTTTTTTGGATCTTTTTTTTTCTGTGTATAAACATAAACTCAAGAAAAGTCTGTAGTTGGTTAGGTTCTAAAAAAACTGTTACTTTTTCATAGTTTTAGGCGCGATATTCCGTCATTTTATGAATCTTACAACATCAGTTTTTGATTTCAAACCCAATAACTAATTCCACATGTTTTCTTCTCCCTTTTTTTTTTTTTTTTTGTTGACAGAACTGAAAACTTTTTGTTTTGATTATTAAATGTTTTTCTTTTTTGCTCAAGTAAAATTATGCAAAACTAATTTGAAGTCGGGAGTTTGTCGTCTCTCTTCTTTTTTTTCAATTAAACTTTGCGCCACTTTGTCGTTGAGCGTTCGTTGGCTTCGCGCTCTTCTCTTCCAGCTGTCAAGGCGTAGCCGCCTAATGGAGCTCCCTGGAGCTCCGGCTGTGACTGTGGGTGAGTTGCCCCGCTTGCTGTCAACATTTGTTGAACACAAAATTTCAGTTTAGCATTTTACGCTTGACGCGTCGACTAATGGTGGGTGGGGTGGGGGGTGCGGTGTGTTGGACCAACCACATCCAGCAAATGAATAATGCATTTTTATCCACAATTTAGCCAAGTTTTGATATGCACTTTTTGCTGTTCGCAAAAGTTTTGTGGCATCCGCTAACTAAGTCACCTGGCAACTTTTTCTCCTCCCCACACAACTTAATTACAAGGTATCTCTCCGTTTCTAATGAAAATTGTCAATAGATTTTTGCGTCCCTTTTTGGCCATTTCTTATCATCTCCTTTTATCCATGGGCCCAAAGTTAAAAGTCAAGCAACTTCATTCATATGCATAAACTGCAATCAAGAAAAAAAAAAAAAACAAAATGTGGAAAAAAGTTTGCCTTCGACTTTTGCGATAAGGAAATGTGTTCAATTTTTAATAATCGTTGCTTATATCAAAACTTGTAGACTTCTTGCCAGGGCAAAGTAAATTTCAAATGGGAAAATGTGTAGGTGAGGGGTGAAGTACCCCATATTACACATAGATGGCTAGGCTAGGGATATGCCTTTGAGCATCTGGCGCATATTCATGAAGTTGTTATCATCGTCAGTCGTTTTTATGAGCTCTCAATATGTTTGCTGGGAACTGGTGAGTTGATAGAATTTGAAATGAATATTTGAGTTGATGTAAGAAATGTTTCAGCATTTGCTGTTCATGGTTCATGATTGATACTTTCAATTTAAAGGCACAATTATTCTCGCAATTTATTGATAATGGACCAAAGGTTAAATTGTGCGTTAAATTTAAGGTGCACATACGACATTTTCCAATACACAACAAATTGGAGCGAAAATTGTGCTTACAAATTGTAAGCTTGTGTTCGGAATAGTTGATTTCTGCTTGTGACATACATTATGACATCGTTATGTATAACGAAAGGAAAAAGAAGTAAAAAAAATGTTGAAAAGTGGAAAAAATAGAGAAAACAGTTGAAAATTATGAACAAAGGAAGATTTGTTAAAGGATTAACAGACCAGGACCCAGAAAATTAAAACACACAAGAACAAGAAAGTAATTAAAGTAGGAGTAGAAATCACAGAAGCAGCAGAAGACATAAAAAAAGAAAAACACAACGAAATAAATTAAAAAATAAAAAGTGAAATAAGGGAAAAGCAAGATAGAAAGAGAACCTAAGCAAGAAAGAAAGACAATTGAAAGAAGATTGCAGGTGAATTGAAGGAAGAAACATAGATGGTTGATGGACGAAAGAAAGAGATTTGATTGAAGAAAAAAAGACAATTGAAACAACATAAAAAGTGAATTTGAGGAAGAAATGGAGATGATTGAAGCAAAAAGCAAGCGAATTAAAGAAAAAAAAAATGTAAACTGAAAAAAGAAAGGGATTTAAGGGAAGAAAGAAGGAGATTTAAATGAAAAAGAAAGAGTGTTGTAGCCAGATTAAAAAGGAATTGAAGAAAGAACGAAAGAGATCTAATGAGATGATACAAAAGAATTAGGAGATGAAGAAAGAGAATTTAAAAAAGAAATAAAGACATAAAGGAAGATGGAATAATATGTAAAAGAAAAAAACAAGTTGGAGAGAGAATGAAAAAAAATTAAAGGAAGATAGACAGATATTTTAAGGAGGAATGAAAAATACTCGAGGAACATTATTTATATGTAATAAAAAAAAATCAAGTTGAAGTCTCTCTTCAAAAAAAGAATTGAAGTAAGAAGGATAGATATTTGAAGGAAGAATGAAAAAGGCTTGCAGGTAGAAGAGAATTTCACGAAGAAAGAAAAAGAGTTGAAGAGAGAATAAACAGAATAGAAGGAAGCAAAAAAAAAAAGAGAGTTAAAAGAAATACAATTGAAGGAAAAAAGTAGAAAAATAGAGAGCAGAATAAGGCAGAAGATATGATGAAAGAGAAGAAGAACATTACAAAAAGCTAGTAACAGAAAAAGGAAAGACAAAAGGAAGAAAGAGGAAGAAAATAATAGGAGGAGAAAAGACTTAAAGAAAGAAAAACATAAGAGAAAGAAAAACATAAGAGAAAGAAAAACAAAAAAAAAAAGAAGAAAAAAAAGAAGAAAAAAGAAGAAAAAGAATAAAGAAAAGAAAAAGAAAGAAAAAAAAAAACCAAAAGAAGAATGGAAGAATCAGGAAGACGAAAAATAGGAAGAGGAAAGACGGTCAAAGAAAGGAGGCAAAAAGCAAGAAAGCTCGAGAAGAATTGTGTCAAAAAACGGAAAAGCAAAAAAAGAGAATACACTGAATTAAAAGAGCAACAAGAAAAGTTTGCGAAAATAGGAAAAAAAATAATAAGAATTTGGGAACAAAGATATGGAAAACGAGAGCGTAAGTTAAAGTCGGCCCTGCCAGACTTCGAAATACCCTTTACTCAGGGCAATTGCCATTTTTTATCCAATCATTGAGAAAATTTTAGATATTGATATATACACTGCAAAATCTGAGCACGATATCTTAAAAAATGTAGGAGATATTTAACCTATTTTATTGCGGGGCGGGAGGGGGCGTGGCCAAAATTTAAAACAAACTGGATCTGAGTGCAGACAATACTAGTCTACTTTTAAAATATGGCCCTAGCTCTTCTATTCTCTGAGATCTAAGTGTTCATACAGACAAACAGACCGACGGAGATGGCTATATCGCCTCGGCTATTGATGCTGATGAAGAATATATATACTTTATGATATCGGAGATGCTTCATTCTGCCTGTTACATACATTTGCACGACTTTAGTATACTCTTTTTACTCTTCGATTAACGGGTATAAAAATAAACAGAAATATTAATAAAAAAAAAAAGTGTAGTGGCCAGCTGGCAAAGTATTTGCAAATTCATTCATCTAGCCCATTGTATCTAAAAAGAACAGCTAAGTCGATTGTTGTTGTATTTCATCTGGTTCAGCTACACTCCTACGCTCTTGTTCAGTCGAATCATGCTATCTCGCTCGCATAGCGCATAGAACTGTATGTTGACTCTCTTCTCGCATATACTGCATCGAGAGTAGACAGAAGGAATGTGCAAAAATGGATCATGTGATTATACAGTTAGAAAAGAGCTTTTGAAAGTTACGCAGCAGAAATCTGCACAGAGACACAAAAGAGCGTGGCTTGATTTGATTTCAAGAAAAGCATTTCAAGCGGACAGACGATTATTTATACACACATATTTAAGTGCGAATACTTTGAGGTTATTTAACCTGCAAAAAGTGTTAACGTTCATTAAACGCACTCAAGACGAATCCGTCTTTGTCCAGTGTATCCAGCCTAAAGTACCAGCGTGATTTCTGTGCACAGAACACAGACTGCAGCTGCCGACCCGCCAGCGTAGCTAAGCCTGTTTGCGCATCCGCGCTGTCATTTTCATACCCGTGGCGTGGTCGGTCGGATTTGTCCTAGTGATCTCGCCAAGAATCTCCACGTGTGCACATACTCCACAGAAGTGCCTGGGATATCGGGAGTCCAACTGTAGAGACGCTGCAGTATACACATACAGGCGGCGGATAAGGTTGTTGATCGTCGCCTTGTGACGTAACACACGGAAACAGAACTAGGAGCTCGTGCCACCCTGTTGCCACGCCCACGTGCATGTAGAACCACGTTGCAGCCTCCTCATTAGTGCCACATGAGCACTTAACCTCGCCAAACAGTGTAGCAGACATGCGTAGTAGCCTCTAAGCCTTCTCGCCAGCGGAGCACCCTCAGTTTGTGTACATACATATTTTCTTGAGCAAGCAGTGTCGTCTTAAAGCAGAGGAATGTGCAAGCAGATTTTCTTCTAAGCAGTGCAAGCAGATTTTCGCGTTGCCAATCAAATGATTTGAAATCTTCTTTGTAAATTTTGCAGCATAGATTACTATGTTCGCCTTTTTATATCCATAATACTTCGTAATGAAATAAGTAATAACTTAAGTAAAGTAAAGTTAGGTTAAGTAACGTACATTTCCCAATTTCATACTTTACGCTCAGCATATGCTAAACAATTGGGCGCAGTTGCCCTAATGTATATATATTGGTATGAGGTTTACTTTTGTCCTGCAGCAGCATCACAAGCGAATCGCTGGGCCCAACGAACGCATCGATGGATTAAACATGTGTGAGTACAAACCAAAAAACAAACCAACATACCGTAAACTTTGATATGGATGGCAGCCTTCTGCTCGACCAGTTAATTTTAGTTAAAAATCCCTGAATCTTCATTCTGGTAATTTGTAGGCTGCTTGAAGAAACCTTTTGGTTGGCATATGACTTGAATTTCGTTTATTTTATTTTCTTTTGCAAATCATTAAACCATTTGTTGTATATATATGTCTATGATTTAAGCCTTTATGAAGTTTTGCCGCCCAAATATGGAGCTACTTAATATTCTGTTTAACAATATATGAAGTGTTATTTGATTTTGAAATGATTCAGTAGTTAATACTTATCTGGTCCGTCGCCGATCCAAAAAGCCAATGCCAACCCGGAAGTAAGTAGCAGCTAGGAGCTGCATAGGGACAATACCAAGAACATTTTCCTGGAGGTATTGTCAAGGCAGGGTGGGTACAGAATAGGGTATATACAACAGCTCAATACCCAAAATCCAATCAGTCCATACGAATACTCTGTCTATTGTGGTCCTAGGTTCCAAAAAGTTAACTTTTTGCAAGTGCACTTAATTATTGGAATGGTGTGTTAGCCATAATTGGAGGAGGAAGAACCCCACCCCATCCGACGAGCTGAGCCCGAGCCAGCAAGAAGTGCACGCCCCGATTCCTTTATGGCCAATAACGAATGCGCGAAGAGTCAATCAGATCCTATAATCTGAAGGCCATTCAGTTATTTAAAGTCGAAGAACACCCAGCACACTACACAATTGGCGCCCAACTGAGGGGCCTGGCCATATTTAAAATAATTAAAGCATGTATATACAACATCTGTATAAATATTGCTAGTAAAACTAGCATTCAAGCGCATGGTCAGTTCCAAGGAAATTTCGCTAATTCAGTATCCTTTTATTCATTTTCCTTTCAATTTTCATTTGCAACTTAAACTATAACTCGCCGGTATAGAATTGGAAAGTCAGAATTTCGTCTCTTGGAAAAGCGATAGCGATTCGGCATTACGGATTGGTCGACCAGAGCGAATCAGGTCTTTTCATACACTCTGGTAGAAAAACTTAGAAGATACTTGTTCTGGCCAGGAATGGTCACGCAAATTCGGAACTACGTATCATCTTGTGCCGTTTGTAAGTCTACAAAAAGCCCCAATACCATTTTGCGACCACCCATGGGTAGGCCGATAGAATCTGACAGACCATTCCAAAAATTATACATGGATTTGTTAGGGCCATACCCTAGATCGAAGAGTGGAAATATAGGTCTTCTTATTATAGTCGATCACAACACAAAATTTCATTTTCTGCATCCCCTTAAAAAATTTACATCACCCAAAATATGTGACTACTTGGAGAACTATTTGTTTTATATGTTCGGAGTTCCAGAGGTAGTTCTCACAGACAATGGTTCGCAGTTTCGTTCTGGCTATTTTGAGGCATTTCTCACTCGCTTTGGCGTGTCTCACACATGTACTGCGATTTACTCTCCACAAGCAAACGCCAGTGAACGACTCCAACAGATCCGTGTTAGCAGCTATCCGCGCTTACATTGGATCTGATCATTCTAATTGGGATAAACACCTAAATGAAATTAGTGGGGCTCTTCGAGCTTGCGTACATCGCAGCGTCGGATTCTCTCCTTATTTTCTGACATTTGGTCAGAATATGATTTTAAATGGGCGAGACTACGATCTGTTGCGTAAGCTCAATCTCCTGACCGATGACACCCTCCTAAAACAACCTGATGGTCTGCAGATTGCCCGAAGCAAAGCAAAAGATACAATATCGGCAACCCATAATGCCAACGCTCGTGCCTACAATCTGCGAAGTCGAACCATTCAGCTAAAGGTGGGCGACTCAGTTTATGCACGAAATTTTGCTCAAAGCAACGCCGGAAAGAAGTTTAGCGCCAAGCTTGCACCAGTGTTTCTCCAAGCTAAGGTGAAGCGCAAACTTAGTCCAACATATTATGAGATAGCCAATGATTCAGGAAGGTCATTAGGAGTTTACCATTTGAAAGATATTCAGATTAGAAATTGAATTTAATTTTTTGTTTGGCAAACTGTTCCTTTTCAGTTAATAACTTCTCGAGTCAGACTCTCGGAGCATTAACTGTGGTGTAGTGGCCAGCTGGCAAAGTATTTGCAAATTCATTCATCTAGCCCATTGTATCTAAAAAGAACAGCTAAGTCGATTGTTGTTGTATTTCATCTGGTTCAGCTACACTCCTACGCTCTTGTTCAGTCGAATCATGCTATCTCGCTCGCATAGCGCATAGAACTGTATGTTGACTCTCTTCTCGCATATACTGCATCGAGAGTAGACAGAAGGAATGTGCAAAAATGGATCATGTGATTATACAGTTAGAAAAGAGCTTTTGAAAGTTACGCAGCAGAAATCTGCACAGAGACACAAAAGAGCGTGGCTTGATTTGATTTCAAGAAAAGCATTTCAAGCGGACAGACGATTATTTATACACACATATTTAAGTGCGAATACTTTGAGGTTATTTAACCTGCAAAAAGTGTTAACGTTCATTAAACGCACTCAAGACGAATCCGTCTTTGTCCAGTGTATCCAGCCCTAAAGTACCAGCGTGATTTCTGTGCACAGAACACAGACTGCAGCTGCCGACCCGCCAGCGTAGCTAAGCCTGTTTGCGCATCCGCGCTGTCATTTTCATACCCGTGGCGTGGTCGGTCGGATTTGTCCTAGTGATCTCGCCAAGAATCTCCACGTGTGCACATACTCCACAGAAGTGCCTGGGATATCGGGAGTCCAACTGTAGAGACGCTGCAGTATACACATACAGGCGGCGGATAAGGTTGTTGATCGTCGCCTTGTGACGTAACACACGGAAACAGAACTAGGAGCTCGTGCCACCCTGTTGCCACGCCCACGTGCATGTAGAACCACGTTGCAGCCTCCTCATTAGTGCCACATGAGCACATAACCTCGCCAAACAGTGTAGCAGACATGCGTAGTAGCCTCTAAGCCTTCTCGCCAGCGGAGCACCCTCAGTTTGTGTACATACATATTTTCTTGAGCAAGCAGTGTCGTCTTAAAGCAGAGGAATGTGCAAGCAGATTTTCTTCTAAGCAGTGCAAGCAGATTTTCGCGTTGCCAATCAAATGATTTGAAATCTTCTTTGTAAATTTTGCAGCATAGATTACTATGTTCGCCTTTTTATATCCATAATACTTCGTAATGAAATAAGTAATAACTTAAGTAAAGTAAAGTTAGGTTAAGTAACGTACATTTCCCAATTTCATACTTTACGCTCAGCATATGCTAAACAATTGGGCGCAGTTGCCCTAATGTATATATATTGGTATGAGGTTTACTTTTGTCCTGCAGCAGCATCACAAGCGAATCGCTGGGCCCAACGAACGCATCGATGGATTAAACATGTGTGAGTACAAACCAAAAAACAAACCAACATACCGTAAACTTTGATATGGATGGCAGCCTTCTGCTCGACCAGTTAATTTTAGTTAAAAATCCCTGAATCTTCATTCTGGTAATTTGTAGGCTGCTTGAAGAAACCTTTTGGTTGGCATATGACTTGAATTTCGTTTATTTTATTTTCTTTTGCAAATCATTAAACCATTTGTTGTATATATATGTCTATGATTTAAGCCTTTATGAAGTTTTGCCGCCCAAATATGGAGCTACTTAATATTCTGTTTAACAATATATGAAGTGTTATTTGATTTTGAAATGATTCAGTAGTTAATACTTATCTGGTCCGTCGCCGATCCAAAAAGCCAATGCCAACCCGGAAGTAAGTAGCAGCTAGGAGCTGCATAGGGACAATACCAAGAACATTTTCCTGGAGGTATTGTCAAGGCAGGGTGGGTACAGAATAGGGTATATACAACAGCTCAATACCCAAAATCCAATCAGTCCATACGAATACTCTGTCTATTGTGGTCCTAGGTTCCAAAAAGTTAACTTTTTGCAAGTGCACTTAATTATTGGAATGGTGTGTTAGCCATAATTGGAGGAGGAAGAACCCCACCCCATCCGACGAGCTGAGCCCGAGCCAGCAAGAAGTGCACGCCCCGATTCCTTTATGGCCAATAACGAATGCGCGAAGAGTCAATCAGATCCTATAATCTGAAGGCCATTCAGTTATTTAAAGTCGAAGAACACCCAGCACACTACAAAAGTCAAAATGAAAAATCAAATATTAAATAAGTTAAACAAAAAAGTGTAATATTTACCACTTCAAAAATAATTAAATGCCGGAATTTTCATCGTGACCCTTTTTACAACTTTTTTTTTCCATTTCGAAAGTGCATCGATTGTTCGTTCGTTTCTGTAATTTGAAATGTCCTTGTTTAAGTTGCCCTGGCATTTTTGCTGCCTCGACCTTATGCAGCTCCTGCCGCATTATCCCCTCGTGTCATGCATCGCTTCATCTATCGAGCGAGTTTTATGCAAATATGCGCAAATGTGTTCATTGCTTGAAAGTTTTCCCAACTGCCTGCTGCTGCCCTCCCCTCTCCCCCCCTCCCTTTGGGCCAAAGCCTTCTTGTGGCATTCTCGTGTCATAATCTCTGACAACTATTGGCATTCCAAGCTCGCCCCGGCACACCCCGCTCCACTCTCCCCGCCGCCTGTGCAGCTGCGTGCCATTTTGATTTGCTGACTTTTCTGAGAGCGACCCACTGTGGTGGCAACATCTTCATTGTTTGCTTTGCCTCAACTGGTGACTAGTGGCCATTTGACCAGACAGTCCGTTGCTCTCCGTTCTTTCATTTTATGATTTTTGATCCTGCGGTTTGCCTGCTGCTTCGACTTTAAGTGAAATTGAAAACTGCTGTCGACTTTTGTCTTGTCTCTCTCATTTCTGTGGCATGTGCAATTTTTAATAGCCTCAAGTCAGGACTTGTACATGCACATCCTGTGTGTGTTCATTGTGTCCTGACTGTCACTTAGCTTATCTTTATAGTCCTGCGGTTATTGTTGAGGTTTTAAGTTTCTGTGTGGCTCTCAGGTTGCTGATTGATTGATGCTTCTCAGTGCTTTCGTTTTAATAGAAATTTGTACAATTTTCCACAATGAAAATGTATAAATTTCCTTAAAGGAAATGAAATGTGTCATAATTTATGCAACAGCTTTTCACAAGAATACAATCGAAAATCAATTAAACTGCAGATGGTCCGAGCTGTCTAATGTGCCACAGCATGACCCACTAGTCAGAGGGATGATGTTAATGAAGGTGCATCCTTTATGGGTCCAGGACTTGCAGCAATGCTGCTCTCTGTTTGACTTTTACTTGTTTTTTTTTTTTTTTCCCAGTTGGCCCATTTCTACGCCTTTTGTTATTTATTTTGTGCTGCTCATAGCCAGCTGGCCGTGCCGTTTGATTCGAGTTCGCGCTGATGGCATATCAATGAAGTGGAGAGCAAAGTTCTGTTGCTGTTCGACAAGTCATTGCCAGTGGGGTTTTTTTTCCTCTTTTTTCCCTTTTTTTTTTTTTTTTTTTATTATTTTCTATTTGTAGGTTAGCAAAGAGAAATAGCGGAAGCAACTTTTGGTTTAATTAAAAAAACCAATTTTAACTGCGATTGAAATTGAAAGGCCATCGAGAGCGATACAAGGGTTTAAAATAATCAAAATAAAATACAAATAACACACAGTAAATTTGAGAGCAATCGAGAGTCCTTATGTTGAGTTACCAACAAGAGTCCTTAAATTTTTGTTATATCATATTCCACAAAACGAACAAAGGAGTCTATGGAAATTGATATAAAACATCAAAAGAGAAAATCAAAAAATAGCGAGCAATCGACGGCATCAGTTAGCTATGCATAATGCAGCCCATAGAGAGCTGCCTTGACTGCGCAGCAATTTCAATTGCAGTGCTACGAATGACACCGGAACAGGCGAGCAATCGACGGCATCAATTTGTTTCGCTCACTACACACTACCTTGATTCTGAAATCACAGTAAAATCTTGATAGCGGCAGGCCAGGTTAAGATGCAATAACGCCTTAGCAGGCGAGCTATCGACGCCAGCAATTTACAACAAATGTAGCATCCCCAGAGAGCCAGGCTAAGATCTTCCACAAAGCCGTAGCAGGCGAGCTGTCGACGCCAGCAACTTACAACAAATGTCCCCAGAGAGCTGCTCAGACTACGCCATAATCTCCATTTCGACCGGATAATCAAATAGAGCGGTGGTGGCAGGTTAAGATCCGCAAAAACGCCGGAGCAGGCGAACAATCGATGCCAGCAATTTGTTGTGCATCGCATCTCAGATAGCTGCTAAGACAGCCGTGGAAGCAAAATCTCAGCCTGTCTCTAAGGAAATAGGAGGACCGAACTTTCAAAAATCGTGAAAAAAATAGAGGAAAGTTAACTTCGGCTCTGCCGAAGTTTGTATACCATTACAGCACGTTCTTAAACTAATCTGAAGGACATTACCAATGAAAACAAACAAGTTTTTTTCAAAAAGACCACTTCTCTGACTCTACTTTTGTATGACAGCTATACTATATAGATGTCCGATTTCGACCAAACTTAGTGGTATTATGAAAAAGCATAGCAAACTAAGAAATACAAAGTTTGGAGGCGTTTTATTTGAAAACAATAAAATTTTTCTCACTAAAACTAGTTTTCCGACCGATCGTTCCTATGACAGCTATTACCTATAGTCATCAGATTTTATCAAAATTTTAAAGAATTGTGTGAAAGCTTTAAAACTAGTAAATACGGAGTTTGGAGACGTTTGCAGTTCCAAGAATTTCGCGTTTAAAAGCTTCTTACGTTCTCAGTTTTGTGCTTTTCGGAGAGGAGAGTAAGGTAAAGATACTGAGAGAGGAGAGCAAGAAAGTTTGAGAGAAAAGCTTTGAGCCGTCTCTCATAGTTTCGATTGTTGAGGAATGTGTGGGAAATGGTTTTTTGCACTTATTTTGCTCTAAAATTCCCAAGCAGTTATGGCATTGCTGGCAAGGGGAGACGGCTGTTGAACTGACAGTTGACAGGCAATAAATAATGCAGCCTTGTGGTGTTGTAAGTTCCCCAAGCTGGCTAAAACTTGATATGTAGTTTGATAATTAGTTTTCTATGATGAAAATATTAACAAGAAAGTAAAAACATCTTTCTGAAATGCTTTTTTCTTTTAATCTTGATAAAAAAGTGAAAGATTTTATAGTGGAACACTTGAGAGCTCTTGATATAAGAACAAACATTCTTGGTTTTTGGCAATGCAAAAATCAGAATGGAGCAATCTTGGATTCGAGTATGTTTAGCACTTAATTCAAGAATCTTTTTACTTGAATGGAGAATGTTTCGTACATGTTTCAGATATTTAAGCTATTGGATAGATAGAAACTCTTATGAAAAACGCATACTTGCATGAAGCATTTCTGACATTAAACACTCTTGTTTCAAGCATGAAATTGCCTATTTTTTCTCTGAGTATAAATACTCAACTATAGACACGAGTAGTGTTGCACCTGTGGATAGTTCCTACAGGATTAAAAGCTGACCAGAGAAAAGTTAATGGAAACAAAAAAAAAAAACTATAACCTACCTTTCAGTTATTGGTCGAGATTTGTTCATAAAAAAACTGTACTGTTGTTTACTCACCTGTGATTGTTGCTTACCACAACAAAAATTCACTCTGTGGTCTTTCCTATGTGTCCAAATCCCTGTCTCTTCTCAAGCAAAAAGGCAACTCCTGTTTGGCTAAATCTTTCAAACGTTTCAAATGAAAGCGGTTGCCATTTTTCAGCCGTTTTTGTCAAGTGAGCAATTTTGCTTTGGTTTTTATTTTGCGACCTTTTTTTTCTTTCTTACTTCTACGTTGCCCGTAAAAGTAGGCAACAGAAATTCTTGTCAATTTTTGTTTTTGTTGCTGTTGTTGCTGCTGCGGAAATGTCAAAACAAAATGCCGCTTAATGTGGCGTGTCCTGAGCCATAATACTAGACGAAAGCCACCTGTGCGTGGCACAGACGGTCTAAGCGGGTGCAGCAGACGCTGCCTTAAGGGTGGGATTCATCGATTTTCTTAAGCGCCCAAAAGTTTTGCTTTTGAATATTTCGAACCTGCCAAACTCACTCATGACGACAATTGCACAATAATAACAACAAAAACAGCAACTGCCACCCCTGTGGTAAGCAAAGCATTCAGTGCGATAAATTCCCCGGTATTTTTACGACGTCAAGCAAAAACAACAACAGAAGCGCCCCTGCAGGGTTGGTTGGTTGGTTCGTTGGTGGGTTTTTTCGGGCGGGGAGACAGACTCTCTCTCTAACGCAATTTAAGCGCTACCCAAAATTGGCGGCATTTCAACGCACTTTGAGTGGTGGCATGCGAATGGGGTGGGCTTGATGGGTGCGTTGGTTGTTTGCGCGGCAGCCAGTGTTGGTAAATATTGGCTGCCTCTTGCAGTCAGGTTAATTTATAGACTGGCCTTTGGTGCAATTTAATGCGTTTTTTATTTTAATTTATTTGGTCCTAGAGGCGAAATTTAGTTTTCTGTATTCTTTTAATTACGGTCATAAATTTGTTGGGTTGGGGGATTCATGAGCTATAAATTTTGGTTTTGGTATTAAAATAAATCATAGTTTTATTAGCTTTTTGGTGACCCATATACAAGGGTAAGGCTTTGCTTTTCAAAAATGTGAATTAATAAATGAAATATTAATACAATTTCTTGCATTAAAAGTGACGCTTCTATATTTTGAGCAGAATTTGTAATCAATGTGCGCAGATTAAGGTGTAAGCCAGCAAACAAAACGGAATCCATAACCAACCGTAAACCAAAAGAAAACCTGCACTTGAATTGAGAATGTTGGGAAAACTGGGATGTAAAACCCCTGAACTGAGAGTTGTTTTGTATAGAGAAAGATTTCCATCAATCCCTAACATAGACAAAAGTATAAAGGTTGATACCAGATTTTTTAAAACCCAAATATGAAAGAAATGATTGACGCAAGTTCAAAAATTTTACCAAGCATTTCTTTCTTTAATAGTTCTTGTGTCAATTTCAACCTGGGACTACTTCTTTCCAAATCAGAATGGTCTGAGTTTTTAAATATAAACTTTTATCCTTATTCTCCGCACCCCAGAGATCCGGTTCGGATCTGGTTCTGGTCTGAGTTTTTAAATATAAACTTATATCCCTATACTCTGCACCCCAGACATCCGGTTCGGTACTGGTTTTTGGGTTTTTCGAACATGACCTTAACTGTTTTTCCAAAATTGGAGCCAAAACCTGAACCCCTCTACTGTAAAAAAGGTTTAGTGCCAAGAATAACCCAAGACAGTTTATTCAGAACTCTTACAGGATTACATGTGTTAAAATTTTGTATTAAGTCATACTTAAAGGCTATAACGATCCATCATCGCTGAGAATGTAGAGAGTCAAACGAAATGCCGTATAAAATTTATCTTAGGAAAACGATTTAAATACCCAAATAAATAAGTATCATTGGATAGAGCAAAACGATTAACGTCTTAAAACTCGTCAGAAAACTAAACCGAACCGTTTCTTTTTAAGGTTTTTGGTTCGGTTCAGCATTTCTGAAAGGGAGCCGGTTAGGTTTGCGGTTTGGTTCACCAGCAGAAATAAGCGGTTCGGTTCGGTTTAAAACCGGTTCGGTTCAGCACCGGTTTGCATCCCTGATTTCTTGTACAATATCAAAAGTTTCTGGTTCGCGAACTATAAAATGGTCAACATGTTGTCGTTAACTAACTTTTTAGCCTTGATAATTCATTTAAAAAGCTTAAGGATGCGTTCATATAAAGATACACTCAGAGAAAAAATAGAGAATTTCATACTTGGATCAAGAATTTTCGAGATCAATAGTTCGATAGGAGTGAAAATTCTCGATCCAAGAGCGAAATTCTTGATCGAAGTATGAATTTTTGAGCCCGGTTTTCTTGATCCAAGAGCTTCAATACTTGATCCAAGTATGAATCAGTCTCAAATCAAGCACAAGAGTTCTTGGATCAAGTGCTAAACATACTCGTTTTCAAGATTGTTCAATTTTGAATCAAGGGCAAACAGCATTGTCAAAAACCGAGAATGTTCTTCCTATTATCAAGAGCTCCTCACATTCAAGAGTAAGATCGTTTACTCTTAAATCTAGTCTGTGAAGCTCTTGATCCAACCATACAACAATTCAATATCAGTAGATTTTCCGATTTTGTTTAAATTTATTTCATGGAAAACTAATTGTTGAGCCATGTTGCAACTTTTAGCCGGCTTGAGGAATACACATCTCAAAGCAGCATCAGTCCTTGTGTGTCAACTATCTGCCGAACAGAGGTCTCTCCATGCCATCAATGCCAAAACAGGTTGGGAATTCCAAAGCAAAATGAGTGCAAAAATCCATTACGCTCACCGCTCGATAGCTTCCCACACCCCTCTCCCATATAATACAAAACGGTAAGAGCAGACTTAAAGTCAAATGTGCTTGCTCTCCTCTCTCAGTTTCTATACCTCACTTCTCTCGCCTAAAAGCACCAAGCTAAGAACGTATTTAGCTCGACTTCAAGAGCGAAATTCTTGAAAATTTAAGAACGAATAAATATTTTTTTAAGAGCGTTTGCTTTTAAGTTATTCGTTCTACTTTTTTCTGGGTGTATCAGATTTATAACCGAATAAAACTCAAATGCGTTGGTTTTTCATTAATCCTTCAATTTACAACCTTTGTGTTGGATTTTTAATGTAAAATTAACATTATTTTCCACTTCATTTTGCCTCTAAAGCTTTTAAACGGAAAGTTGACATATTACGAGTTTTTTTTTATCTCTGGACTCGAGTCGGTAAAAGTCGATGTGATGTGCGAAACTTGTCCCCACATTTTCATTAAACATATTTCTCCCCTGCCATCATTTCTGGACAACTTGAATAGGCTTAAAGCTTAACTTTCATTGGTGTTTTTGGCATAGTCGCACGTTTGTGGAAAGTTGAAATTGAAAAACTGTCGCCAAAAAAAAGGTTGAGGCACACACGTATTAGCTTCGCACATGTGTAAATCCAATTCAAAACATGCCACGTGCCAGCTCCAGCAGCAAAAAAGGAAAGAAGAAAAAACAGCTCCCGGTAACTTTTGCAGAATGCTATTGCACTCACACGCTCACACACACATTTGTCGCGCTTTTCTCGGGGGCAAAAACTTTAAGCACCACCCTTCAAAGGGGGAGAGATTTGCTTTGTATTTGATTCTTTTTACCAGCAGCGGGGCAGCTGCATTTAGCAGAAATAACAAAATGCAGCCGCGCCATTGAGTTATGCAGAAATCTTTTGAAAAGCAGAGTAAATGAATATAAATATTAAATTTTTTTTTTTGTATTGTTTGTTAAACGTGTGTTTACCCAACTCTTGTGCGGGTAGCCGAGCCTTTGGTGTTCGTCCCCCCTTTTGGAACATTTTATTTTGTAACGTTTGTTGTTCTCTTGGTTCATTTAACCTTACAAAAAAGACAATGCACTCTCCAAAATGGGGGTGGGGGATGGGGGAAAAAAACGAAATAAATTAACAGGAGTGGGCCACTTGACGCTGCTGCCAAAGGCAATGTGGCTGTGTGTGACTTGGGGGTGGCGTCAAGTGGCATTTAGCATATTTTGTGGAAAGGAAAAACTATGCTAACCAAATAAATGCATTAAAGTGAAGTTTTTAATTTGCTAAAAGATAAGAAATAGTCTGAGGAAAGCATTTTAATTTCACGCCATGACTCACAAAGAAGAAAAGATCTTCCACAGCCAACTAGAGGTTGCCATAAAGTGGCTGTTTCATTTTCGTAAAAGTCGTGCCAACGCGACAAATTGCCCCAGAGGGGGGGTGGACAGAGGCAAGTAGAGGGAAAGCTAAAAGACAAAGTAAATGCCTTGAAGCAGGGACAAAAAAAAGAAGAAATGTTAACATCTGCATTTATGACTTTTGTGGCTGGCTAATCTGATGTTGAGTATGTCAAAACAAAACAGACGAGAAGATAAACCTACCCTTAAGCCAGCCTCTTGCGTACTCAAGCAGCTTCCTTCTGTTGGCAAACACACACACACACACACGAACACAACATATTCTCGCAGACAAACAAACATGTAAAGATGGTAATTAACATAAAATTAATAGCAACATGAGACGACGCACAGTGACACGTTTTCCAAAAACTCCTTGCAAAATTGTGCTCGATTGGAGATATTAGCCATTTTTCATGACAACTCATGCTAACTAACCGATTCTACGAGGTCAGCTAGTAGATTACATGTTCAATTGTTTATGTTTTTTAAATTCTAAAATGTTAATCATTAATAAAACACATATTAAGAAGTAACTTTTAATGGTCAAGCCACACCCCTAGGCTTACTCCGCTAACTTGTAAAAATACAATATGGATGTAAATGCATTTTATGACATAATTTAATTTAAATCGAAGCAATTTTCAATATTTTCAAAGAGTGCAACCATTTCAGATGAATACATGGCTTTTTAAATCCGGAATGGCTCTCACATGTCTTAATGATGATATTTTGGGATCCGATGAAGCTAACAACATGTTGAACAGATCTTCGTTTTGTCGTCTTCGAGAATACTTGCAAGTGTATGAGTACCAATATCTCTTATATTCCTTTGTCTTCGATTCTTGCGCATCTTCCGATAATCCCCCAATAGGAATAGGTTGATATTCGATTAAATCACGTCCATGATCAAAAACCTTATGAACAGTAGGTTTTAGCCATTTGCTTGAATATCATTCCTTTAAAAAAATGCACGTTTCGGTGGCATACTTTCCAAACATTTCGGCATCAATTTTTTCTCTGCAACTGTGAATATTATGTATAACCTGCACCCTCTTAATAATTTCACAGTCTATTCCAGTAATTCGAACTGTTATTTCCACACTTTCATCAAAATCTCCTGGACGTGTTGACATCGTTAGTATATCCAAATCCTTGCTTGGGGGTTGGTCAATTAACAACCCTAATTCCTTACGAAAATCTTGTTGAATTCTTTTCTTGACATCGGTTTCTTTAATGTGATTTTGGGGCAAAGAGTAAGCTAGTTTAAAAAAGTATTCTATATATCGAATTCTGGCATGTAGAGGAGAAATACCATATTGAAAATTTGGTATAGACATAAACATTTTTTTTTTAAATTTTTTGTTTTTAATTTTTTTTTAGGCAAAAACTATTTAAAATTTTTTTTGCTCAAGTTTCCTTTAGAAATCTCAAATTTTTGACACAAAAACAAGAAAGAAAGTTGGTCAAGCCCGACTATAACATACTCTGTACCAAGAAAATCTGTCTTTTGATCATAACTCGAAAACCGTTCATCCGATCTTCTTCATTCCTTTAGCGGATCCATAAGTTATCCTAATAACTAAATATGTCCAGAAGGAACAAGCCATCTATCTTCAAAACTGTGGGAGATATGACGTTTTTTCTAAATTGCGGGGGCGGCAGGGGGCGTGGCCAAAATTGAAAATAAACTTGATCTGCCTGCAGACATAAGAAGCATATGTCCCATACATGTCAAGCCTCTATCTCTTACCATCTCTGAGATCTGTGCGTTCATACGGACAGACAGACGGACAGACGGACATGACGGACATGACTCGGCTGTTGATGCTGATCAAGAATATATATACTTTATGGGGTCGGAGATGCTTCCTTCTGGATGTTACATACTTTTGCACAAACTTATAATACTCTATGTACCTACGGTACAGAGTATAATTATAAGTATAAATTTACCGACCTAATAACGTAACCATAAGAACTTTACATCAAAAAAATCTTTGTGGCTTGCAGATTATTTAGAAAAACAAGAAAGAAAGTCGGTCAAGCCCGACTATAACATACTCTGTACCAAGAAAATCTGTCTTTTGATCATAACTCGAAAACCGTTCATCCGATCTTCTTCATTCCTTTGGCGGATCGATAAGTTATCCTAATAACTAAATATGTCCAGAAGGAACAAGCCATCTATCTTCAAAACTGTGGGAGATATGACGTTTTTTCTAAATTGCGGGGGCGGCAGGGGGCGTGGCCAAAATTGAAAATAAACTTGATCTGCCTGCAGACATTAGAAGCATATGTCCCATACATGTCAAGCCTCTATCTCTTACCATCTCTGAGATCTGTGCGTTCATACGGACAGACAGACGGACATGGCTATATCGACTCGGCTGTTGATGCTGATCAAGAATATATATACTTTATGGGGTCGGAGATGCTTCCTTCTGGATGTTACATACTTTTGCACAAACTTATAATACTCTATGTACCTACGGTACAGAGTATAAAAAAAAACATCACGTGGTTAACTCATATACAGCCATGCTCCGGCTTTCACGTAGTTTTGCGAATTACGATTTCAGCAAATTCTCCAGTTTTTTCATCGATAATGTTCCATTCCCAACTTGTTTTGTATCATTTCACATAACAAAAACAGCTGATGAGCGCCACTACTCATGCTATCGATAGTCATATATCGATATATACCATAGCCAAATCGCAAATTGTTTATTTTTGTGAGCAGTTTTCCATCTCGCTCAATTTTGTGTGTCTCTATTAAATAATTGATTAATATATTGCCTTAGTGCGAATTGAGTGGGAGAGTCCGTAAGACAAATCTAAAAAGCTTAGAGAACTGAATAAAAATAGTTCCGTGGGCTGTCTGTTTGTGCATCAACCTATATTTTGCATTTACTTTTCATTTCACGGACTCAGATGTCGCCGGTTTAAAAACGGCAAAACTTTTCGGAGCACCAACTTTTACGATTTGGTGATCAAATCGCAAAGTTTTTGCGAAAGCGAAAATGGGAGCATGGCTGATATAGTTTGAGTTATGGTTTATGCAACGTGTTTTGAGAAAACGAGCCACTGTGCAACGCAACGGCAAGAGTGTGCAAAAAACAGTATTAAGCAGCTTTCCCCTTAAACTTCAATGAGATGGTGAACATTTAAACAGCATTGTTTTCGCGCCCCCCCTTTTTTTTCAATCCAATCCGCATTTTAATTAGTCCCCAAACTGATCAATGGCCAGACAAATGTGTTGCAGTTTTCACGCTTTCAAATTAGCAACAATTTAAATGAGATTACAACATGGAAATGCAATAAATCAAGAGTCCCATTTCGTACTGTGTGTCTGTAAACCAATTTGGCATATGCTGAGGGGCTGTCGCATAATTAAGGGAACAACGTGTTGGCCAGACACATGGTATCACAAAGCCAAGGAGAGCCTCCTCATGGGAGGAGCTGCAGCCAGACAGAGTCGCATCTCCCACAGCTCCGCCTTTGTCTGGCGCGGCGAAACACACACACACACACACACAACATAATTACAGGCCATAGACGCACACACTCACACATTCAGGTGGCACCAGCCACAGGCATTGCGTGTTCCGTAGAAGGATTTGCCGCAAGCCATAAACCGTTAACATTTATGTTCCGTGTTTTGTTTAACAAAACCGCCGAGATGGCCACAAAGGGGAAGCAGAAAACTGCATTCCTCTTATTTGAAAAAAAAAAAAAAATGTCCCAGCAATTTGTTTTTGTCGCTGAAACTATTTGTAATTAAAAATGTTGCCGCACAAATGAACAAATGTGTTTGGAAAATATGTAAAGTTGGCGAGCAATGCAATTGACACAATTTTATTGGTAATTGCAACTTCGGGTGTGGTTGTATACTGTTGAGGATTGGCTTAAGAATTAACACTAATTGAGTTAAGGTGTGAGTAAAGCACTTGGGCGTACACAATTTAACTCTAAATGTTGTTAAGATTGAGAAATTTAATGTATACAATTAAGAGAACTTTACACTTAACACATAATACCTTTTTAGTTCAAAGTCAATCTACCAAAATATCCTTTCTTTTCTTTCTATAAGATGAAGTTATTTTTCTGTGCATATTCAAGACAACTTGATACTAAACAGATAATCCTTTCTTAATTCAAAGTCAATCTACCAAAATTACCTTTCTTTTCTTGCTATAAGATGAAGTCAGTTTTATGTGCATATTCAAGACAACTTTACACTAAACACATAATCCTTTACGAATAACAAAACTAATTCAAAATAAATGCACTAAAATGCAGAACACATTGAGGGATTTTAGTCTGCTTCCATACATGTGTGAAAGCCTGTAACAAAAAAAAAAAAACAAAATCTAGGCATTGTCGTTTCATATCACTAAAGTCTTAAAGCAAACTATCAAAAGTTCTCCAAGAATTAAAAACTAAAAATGTAAACTATTAAATATTTAGCAAAACAGCCCTGTGGAAAGGAAGCCAGAGTCAATAGTCTCTCATTCTCTTGGTTTGTGTGCTTTTTTAGTTTAAGCACCAGTGAATGGGATGAGTCCGAATGACAAGCTTGAAAAGCTTTTTCAATTGTAAGTAGTTTAGGTCAGTGGCTTCACTGACTGTGAAAAGTCCATAGAGTTTTTATACAACTTTTTTTTTTTAAAGCTACAGCAAAACCAAATTTCTGTTTTTTAAATGCTGACCAAGTCGGATTATCCTTGAAGAAAAAATGATAGAAAATACGTTAGACCCAATAAGGTACCGATAAGACAATTATAACTTTTGCAATGATCTTCCTGCTTTACTGGCCGCGTTCACCAGAAGAACTTGGTCTCTGATCAATCAATCATTTTTCTGATCCTTCTGCTGAACTCCAGTGTTCCGGTATCATCAAAGACAACAGGTCGAATCATAATCAAGGAAATAGTACGCTCCTTTCAAGTGATACTTCAACCTAGTGCTGAAATTTTATGTCGATAGGTTCTTTTGCGTTACCGATTTGCGTATATTGGATCATTTTGTGCAGTCCTTTTAAAAAAAGGTTTTTTAAGGGCAATAAATAATGCGAATGACAACTTTCAGGTTTCTTTGTGCTTTTACAAAATTGTATCTTAAAGTCTTTGTCCAAAAATGTAACATTTCGCTCAGCATAAACTATTAGATGTATAATTTTTTTTTCCTTCTGCTGAACACGGCCACTGTTTTGAGGTGAAACCGATACCAACAGCTATAATAGTGTATCGATAGAATTGTCATCGATATCATTAGGCTTACTTTGTGCACTGAAACGCTCTGTGAATAGCTTTGCCACCTTTAGACTTACTATTAAATCTTCTAAACTAGCTATATGTGAGATCATTATGATAATCCATCTTAATTTAACATTTTAAAAATTTCCCGAATTTCTTAACCGTTCGATCTTTACTACCCTCTCACCAGACTTTATGAAAATCTGACATCATTTAAGATTTTTTAAAATTTCGCGTTCGCGGAACTCAAAATTTTGGTTTACCAACAACAACAGTTGAGTGTTACTTCACTTACGTTAGCTGCATAGTATTGTCGTGTATGAGTTCCAGCTATTTGCTAGTCCGCTTCTCTCTTCTTCTCAATCGTAAGCTTCGCTGATCTCTTTTGACCATCTCATATGGTTTTTTATCATTCTTATTGGAGCTATTTTCCATTCAATATTAGGCTTCTCTTCCTTTCGATGTGCTGCCACATTTAAAGGTAGCGTAACATACTAAAAACGTGGATCAATATTACCATGACTTCTTTTCAATATCGTCAGAAATAAGGCAAGCAATCCATCGATAAATATTTATT
The DNA here is from genome assembly GCA_035044965.1 of Lordiphosa andalusiaca. NCBI lineage: Eukaryota > Metazoa > Arthropoda > Insecta > Diptera > Drosophilidae > Lordiphosa > Lordiphosa andalusiaca. The sequence continues at coordinate 109,096 of JAWNNM010002858.1, read as the reverse complement.
TTAAACTTGGGAAAACAGTCGAAAAAACAAATCAAGTTTAAAAAACCATAAGCCAAGCTGTCAAATGTTATGACCGCCTACTGCGCCACGTGTTGAGCTGTAATTGAATTGAACTGTAGAGAATTTTTTACATTTATTTTTGTTCCAGACCTTTGGAAGGCAATTATGAATATAGTATTCAATTTGGTCGAGTTGTTTTAAGACTTTAAGCATCCTTTATGGAGCTGTGTCTCTGTTTAGAGTTGTGCGAAAGCATAACATGAACTCGAGCCGGCTAAACACCTCAGGTTTGCATACGAGCTAACCTATAATATTGATTAGTGGATACTTAATATGCCCTTTTCTATAAAGTGATGCACATTTATAGTTCGATATATGTTACGATGAAAAGAAGTGGTCGTTCTTACATTGGTTGGCGTTCTTAGAATGCAACGCGACGCTGAAATGACGCAGCACCTAGATCGGCATTGCCAGCATTGCATAACTGATTGAACGAAATCAAATGGGCATGGTAAATATAAGCTACTTGTATCAAATCTCACAACAATTGTAAACTCCGAATTCAGACATTGGCAAGTCTTACTTATTAAACTAAAAAACATATGGGGTATAAACAAACCCCAGTTAATTTATGGATTTTATAATTCGATGAAATTTCTAATTTAGTACAAGCCAGAAAATAAAAAACAAAATTTTACTGACATGTTTACAAAAAATATAAAATTCGCCAATTCAACAAAGCCGTAGCTCAACTGGGAATAGCGATTTTCTTCTTTTAGTGCTCGACTTGTAAAATGTTTTAAATTTCCTCAATTCAACAACATCACAGCTCAACTGGTATTCGTGAATACGCTTATATTAATACAAGTTAAAAAAATAATCAATTTAATTTTGCTTTAATTTTTATATCGTTAATTCAATTACAGTTCAACATGTGGCGCAGTAGGCGGTCATTGCATTTGACAGCTCAGCATACGTTCTTTCTGACTTGATTTAATCAGTTGATTTCCAAATTCAATTGAAGAATAATCAATATAATTTGTTTTTAATATTAATTACAGTTCAACATGTGGCGCAGTAGGTGGTCATTCCATTTGACAGCTCAGCATAGGCTCTTCTGATTTCTTGTTTTTCTTTTCATATGTTTTCCAATTTCCAATTGCATAAATTACTGCACATGTTATCAATTTAGTTTTAAGTCAACTCTACGGTGACTTCTTCCAAAAACCTGTCTGTGACCGAGACTAATCAATTATATGCCCAAGGGTTGAAGTATTTTAAGATCTTTTTTTTATATTTAACTTAATCTCAAATTAATACTTAAATCTCTCTTGATTCATTCTCTATTTTGCAGTAATCAAAACGGGTGAAAAACTCTCACATCCATTTAAACATGCGTCAGCAAACAGATTTGCTGTACGTTATAATGAGGCATATCAGCAAGCAAACAATATCAACAGCATCAAAATTAACAACATCATCAGCAACAATGGGCAGAGCCCCAAACAATGAGACTCATCACTTAAGTAAATAAGTAGAAAATCAACGGGCAAAATCAATACAAAATCAATAAACATCGTTGAGAGAAAACTTTTATTGTCAACATTTTTGTTGTTGTTTTTGTTTTCGAGCAAGACAACAGCGTGGTGAGAAGCGACACAACAACAGCATCTGACGCGAAAGACTCACAAAGAAACGCACCCAAGCGGCAGCACAATGGGTGGCAAAAATAGTGGAGGAGCTGCAACTGGAGGAGCTGGTGGTGGCAGTAGCCTCAATTCGAGCATGTGCAACTCCGTGCTGACAAATGCAACCACAAGCGGCAGCGGCAGCGCGAGCAGCAGCCTCACACAGCAGCAACAACAACTGCAGGCCAAATATATCAAGTCGAAGCGCCATCAGAGTCGCTATACAAATCTGCAGCATTCTGGTCACGATTCGAGCAGCTATCTGCATTTGAACTCGCTCTGGTCGATCTGGTATGGAGTGCTGCTAACATTGTTCCAAGGATATTTGGCCATGCATGGTGCCTACAGGTTCCTGGGTAAGTGTGTATATATGCATTTTGCAGCTGAGTTAACTAAACCAAATATTGTTGAAATTTGAATAGATTCAAATAAATGGCATGCAAGTTTAATACCCCTCCGTTTTCTTGGCTATGCATGTTTGCTTTCCAGGATCGGAGCCAAATCGGGGGGAGAAAATTATTTTTTATGCAGAATTTTGCGGATTTCTCGTCAGCTGAGAATCAATTCACAAATTATTTCTGATATTATACTTACAAATCGATTTTCAACATCGGAACATGAAATCGCAAATTAGTTTGCTTTCTATCCTTACAAATCGTTTTTTGAGCCAATCGGATTGAAAATAGACTTTTCCAACCAAATTTTTCCGAGAATATTTCCATCTTAGGGGCGTATCTTTCCACATCGGAAAGTGAAATCCCAAATAACTTCACATAAAAAACTTAAAAACTGAGTTCCAAGTGAAAAATAGATTCTTCTTGCTGAATTTTCCGGGAATTTTCCCACCTTAGGAGGGGGATTTCCAACATCGGGAAATGAAATGCCATATTATTTCACATTCAATTCTTTTAAGCAGAGTTTCAAGGCAATCGGCTGAAAAATAGATTTTCCCTGCAGAGTTTTCGGAGCATTTTCCCACCTTAGGGGCGGAATATCCAACATCGGAAAATGAAATCCCAAATTACTAAGCAAACAATTCGTACAAACTGAATTTCAAATCTGTCAGCTAAAAAATAAATTCTCCATACAGAATTTTCCGGGAATTTCCCTTCCTTAGCGGGGATTTTCCAAAATCGGAAAATGAAATTTCACATTTTTTCGCATTTAATTCTGATAAGCAGAGTTTCAAGTCAAACCCCAAGCTGAATTTTCCGAGAAATTTCCCACCTTAGGGGTGGATTTTTCAACATCCGAAAACGAAATAATATATTACTTAGCATTCAATTCCTACAAACTTAGTTTCAAGTCAGTCCCATGCAGAATTTATCTGGAAATTTTCCCCCAATCCTTACAAACTGAGTTTCAAGTCATTCTTGGAAATTTTCCCCCAATCCTTACAAACTGAGTTTCATGTCATTAGACTGAAAAATAGTTTTTCCGTGTAGAATTTTTCGAAAATTTTCCCACCTTAAGAGCGGATTTTCAAACTTTAAATAACATAATCACCAATTATGTCGCTTACCAGACTTAGAAACCGAGTTTCAAATCAATCGGTTGAAAAATAAAGTTTTTAATGGAAAATTTCTAGGCAATTGTAAAAATACATATCCAATTATTTCGAGTACTTTGCTTATCAAACCAGTTTCAATTGCATCGAATGAATCAGAATATGTTTCATACAGGTTTTCCACCGATTTTCAGCCTTCAAGTCTTACTGTGAATCACTCCAACTTTCTGCTCTCTAGCTCCTACCGTTAAGGCTGTGATCCAATGAATCAGTCAGAACACACAAATTGCTTTAATTGATGTTTAAGACCTCTTGTCAGCTCTAGGGGTCGAACATGAGACATGAGATAGTTGGGGAGTTATATTGTTAGCGCACTGCGCCACTCCAAGAATAGCTGCAAAAATTGCACAAATTGGGGTTTAATGAACGTCAACTCAAAGCTAACTACAATAAATAGGTGGAAATTCAGTAAATTCTGAAAATAATGAACGGATCGTTGGGATATGAAGAAAAGAGGTTGAGCGGCGAAGTTAAGCGTTTAACAACTTCACAAAAAGGTCAAACATTGTTGTTAAAAATGTTCTTCTATTGCAGGCTGCTCCCTGATACCCTGGAAAATAGAACCGGTTGCCGAACTCAATCTACAAATAGTACTGTCTGGCGTGGTCTTTATTTTACTTCCCGTATTTTTCACTTCGGCTGTATTTAAGGTGAGTGATGACATTTTGTTTAAGTTAATTTAAAAGCAGAGACAGCAGGGACTGGGTCCAGGGCACTCAATAATTAAATTTCCTGTCGTTGCCGTTGACTCTTTGTGTCTGTGTGTGTGTGTGTGTGTGTGTATTTGTGGGGAATTATTTTTAGTGGCATTATTCTCGTTATTAAATTTACTTGCAAACAAAAACAGAGGCATCGGCATCAGCATCAGCATACGTTGCTTGGGTCCACAAAATGGCTGGCAACATGGATAGTGCAATGCACACACAATTGTGTTGGTTATCCTTTCCCCCCCCCCCCCACACACACACACACACATGCTGTTCTTTTTGCTGCCGTTCATGTCTCTGCTTTTATCAGCATAATAAATGCAATTATGGGTTTTTATTTTCCCATTTTTTCCCCTGACCAGCTACCGACCCCTGCCCCACCCCCCCTGGTTTTTCTCTTGTTCTAGCAGTTGTTGTATTTATCAACTATTTAAAGTGCAAGGCAGACGATGATGGCAAAACTCGATAGAAAAATATTATAACTGGTATTCATTCGCCATCTCTCCCTCTCTCTCTCTCTCTGCTCAGCATGTGCGACATTTGCCGTAAAAGCCACTTAAATTGAGCAGAGCGAGAGTGGGTGGTGGGAGTGTGTCTGTTGTTCTGTCACTTTATGTTTGCTTTCTGATAACGACATTGCCATGGAGGCGGTAGCCTCCGTTTGTCCGCATCCAACGCATCCTTTATTTATGCTCTACTGTTAGTTTTTACAAATAATTGGCTTGTTTTTAAAATAACGTCAACTGGAAAACGAACACACAGAGCCTTTGCGGCAGAGATTCTCACTCGTAGTAGCTTAAATGGCAGACAAGTGGCCAGCCAGCGTCTGCCTCAGTTGTGCCAACATAATTCTATTAAAAGTGCTGCCCACAGTTCATTTATGCCATTTCGAAGTTGATTTTGTGTGAAAAGAACTTTGGCTCAGACGAAAATTTACGAAATTCTACTTTTAAATCTATTTAATTTGATATTTGTTTACATTTTTGAATAGTAACAACTCTTCTGCTGATCAAGGATAGCTTTAAAAGTATTCAACTGTGACTGATTTTTGTACACACAAAATAAAGCATGCTTAATGCCCTGCAAAGTATGCTATGCTATTTGAAAATAATCATTTTTCTTCATTATTTACTTTATATTTGTGTTAACTCAACATTTTATTGTATACAGTGCCGATAATCTAAGACGAGGCCATAACTTCAAGTAGTTAATTACGTAAGGTAATAAAGTTTGCATACTTTGAAGCGCATTAATCACGAATTATTTGACGTGTATTAACATTATGTAATGTAGCTACTTCTTCTTAAGGCTAGCAATTGAATTGAATCTCTGAATTTTTGCTGAGTATATTCATATTTGTTTGTTTCTCTTCTTCTATTTACTTTACAAACTGTTCTATTTATACTTTCAAAAGAGTTTTAGATTTAGTTATTAAAACCCCAAAGGCTGCTGTGCCTAAGGCAAAAATATGTTCACAAAAAACACTTCAGTTTACCCGGAATGAGGTTAGAGATGGCGATTCCTGTGATTGTCTAAACCAACAGTCAACAGCTCCAATTTATTCAGTTAGAGGGGAAAATGCTGGCAATGATGCGGGTTTCTTAATCAAATTTCGCTTGCTTGCGACTTCTACAACCAACACGCAGTTTAAGGCGACATTAAAGCTATCTCTGCTGACTAAAGTGTCATTGAGAAATAGTGTAAATTCCAACTGTAATATCTGTATCGATATTTATATCCAATTCATATTATATATTATTCATCCAATAATGCTCAGTAAGGTTTGCCACTTCACTAACAAACGAACAGCGACTTTCTTATTTGCTTGGGCATAAAAATGTGTTTACCTTTTTGTATTAGCATAGAATTCGTAGATCCAACGGAATCACTCTAACTGTAAAAGGTTTGAAAGAAATAAACTTTAATCATTCAAAAATTATAGCTTTGTGATTTTGTCAAATATGCCGACAATCTCAAAAAATGCAAGACCATCCGTCTGTACTGAGAATTCATAAAACTTCTATGCAAGGAGCGCTCAGGATCGGCAGAACAGGCGAACAATCGATGACTGCCATTTAGTGAACTTATTGCATCCCAGACGGCTTCTGAGATTTTGGTTCAGTTCCAAGTTGAATGGCAGGCCAGGTCTGTAAATATGTAAAAATGCCAGAGCAGACGAGCAATCGACGCCCACAAATTTGCAATGCAAGCCGCATTCCTCAAAGCTGACGAGACTGCGCAACAAGCTAAATTGCGACGCGAGGAACAAGTAGAGCGGGAGTTAAGCTAACGTCTGTAAAACAGCGAAGCAGACGGTCAATCGACGACAGCAATTTACTGAATATCGGTTAATTAATCGAATGATGTAAATCCAACGGTCTGGAATAATGAGAAATTTTGAGAAATTCTTATATAAGTTCTGATAATGCAGGAGATTTAATAGATGACAGCTGAACACGGTTAACTAAAAGGTAAAGGATGGATCTCTAAATTTTGCTCGTGTGCTAATGTGTGAACTTTATAATGTATTAGGATATAATCCCATAACATAGAATTGATTGATATCAATCGTTAAACAAAATCTTAGGTCTTTGTTTTGAGCTTTAAATTCGTAATGGGTTGTAGCAACGCACTTTGGGTAACTGCTATTTGGATATATAATATAGGACATATAATATAGGATATATGATATAGGATATATAATATAGGATATATAACAAGATATATAAAATATGATAATTATTTATAATAGGTTTTTTCTGCTTAAAACCTGTGCTATGAAATCGGTCAGGACAAATATATTGTGAAATTTTTTTTTGTCCTTTGCTTTGAATTCTGAGTTGAATTCGTTGGAATTGTTAAAGCAGTTAAAACCTTGATGTGTAAACCGGGGGTGCCCAACAGCTTCTTATAAGTGCTTTACTCACACAAACAAAAAAACAAAATCAGAAACAACAACTACCACAGTAAAACGAAAGAGAAAACCGACAAATGACGGTTGTGTGTGTGTGTGTGTGTGTGTGTAGCTACAGCTTTCTTTAATTCCGTAGAGAAAGAGAAGAGAGACACATACGCGCTGTCTGCACGTATTGTTGTTGCCTTTAATTCCGCAATAGCAGCCAGCTTTCGCCTATGCTTATGCGTCAGCCCCATGTGCAAGGCTGACGCGTTCGCGCATTACAACAACATTGGCGCATGAAGCGTATAAAGCGTGGGCATCGCTAATGTTAACATATAAGGAGACGCTTTGCGCAGTTTTTACTCGAAGACTTAAAGCAGCGGTGGGCATAATAATTCTTTTTGACAACTGACGCATACGAAATTGTCTCGCTTTGTGGTGCTAAGACACAAAAGTAAACGTAGCTTGAAGTGCAATTTCTTCACTTTGAAGTGAAATTTAAGGACGAATCCATGGCGTATCAGAGGTGCGAGAAGACTGCAAAAACACATATGTACAATAAGTGCGTCACTTTTCAACTCGAGTTTCGCTGAAAAGGGATGTTTTTTGTATTACTACCAATTCATGTTGTGTGCCCACCGCTGATTTAAAGCGGTTTTTCCTTGTACAGCGCATGACTACCAACGAAAACTGTAAGAAATGTAAAAGACTTGTGTGTATTCAGCCCTGTGGTTTCATAATTTCTTGCAAATGTTCAGCGGTATGATTTTATATCATGAGTCCAAGTGGATTAAAATAGTCAAAAAAGAACGAAATGATGTAATAACTAGTAATATTCTTTTTAACTTTCAATAGAATGTGATTACCCAGATTGAATAGACCACAAAGTAGTGTGTACAATTGTCGTGCCATTAAAAACTACTCTTTCTCTACCTTTGGTATTTGTTTAAAAATAAGCGCATATGCATGTACATACATAAATAAGCAGACAGACGCGCAACGGCAATTGCAAAAGCTACAATAAAAACTGCAGTATGGGTTCGAAAACCATCAAAAAGCTGCCGCCTATCAGTCACTCGCAGGCAGGCCAGACACACAGCGGGGCCCAACCACCAACGAGCAGACGACTGAATCGTTTAATGAAAGACCAAAAACTGAAATCCCCATATTGGTCATTGAGGCATGGCTATCAGAGCTCATCCAGGCCAGGCCTGGTACCATAACGCAATTGTTCACATAGTTTTTGCGATACATTCCAAACTGCAAACTGGAACTGGGACTAGAAACTAGACGCAATTATGTGTTATGGCAGTGATAAGGCTGCAAAAGCCACTGAGGAAATGAAGAGGCGAAACAGGTAGGTGGGGAGGACTCTGCTCCTCTACACCAATCTACTCTCTGTCAACTGTCAACCGTTGTTGGCCACAGGAACCAACGACTTTTATATTTACACAGCATTCCAAATTAAACGAAAGTGGTGTGTGTGATGGTGAGATGGAATGGGAATAGCATGGTTTAGCATATGAAAACTGCACAAATTCCCTAACGAAAGGGGGGGCTGCTTCTATAAAATGCTATGAAGTGAACAATTTCCGAATTTTACAAAATACAAAATGCACCTGTCTACTTGCATCAGCCGCGAAGTGCTAAAGCAGCAGCAGCTCAGCAGCAAAGGCTACTTTAAAGTTTATTGAAGGAAACAATTCGAATTGTTTTCCCATTTCTATTCAACTGAAAACTGGCATTCATACACTCAGAGAAAAATAGAGAATTTCACGCTTGGATCAAGAATTTTCGAGATCAATAGTTCGATAAGAGTGAAAATTCTCTATCCAAGAGCGAAATTCTTGATCCAAGTATGAATTTATGATCCTTGTTTTCTTGATCCAAGAGCTTTAATACTTGATCCAAGTACGAATCATTCTCAAATCAAGAAGAATAGTTCTTGGATCAAGTGCTAAACATACTCGTATTCAAGATTGCTCATTCTTGAATCAAGGTTATATAGCATTTTCAAAAACCGAGAATATTCTTCCTACAATCAAGAGCTCATCAGATTCAAGAGTAAGATCGATTCCAACCATAAAACAATCAAAAATCAGTTGATTTTTTCCATTTGTTAAAAATTTATTTCATGGATAACTAATTATTAAGCCATGTTACAAGTCTTAGCCAGCTTGAGGAATACACACTTCAAAGCAGCATCAGTCTTTGTCTGCCAACTATCAATCGAACAGAGGTCTCTCCATGCCAGCAATGCCATAACAGGTTGGGAATTCCAAAGCAACATGAGTGCAAAAACCCATTACGCTTTCCGCTCGATAGCTTACCCACACCCCTCTCTCTCTAAAAGCACCAAGCCGAGAACGAATTTAGCTCGATTTCAAGACCGAAATTCTTGAAAATTCAAGAACGAATAATTTTTTTTTACTTATATTATTCGTACTACTTTTTTCTGGGTGTAATTCCACGGAATATAGAAAAATTTCAATTTCATTTAATATATTTTGAAAATCATTTAGAGCATTGTCCTTCTGGCATGCTGGTTAGCAAAAAAAAAGAAAGGAAGAAAGAATCCTTTAAGCCATTGTTAGAGTTTCGTTGTTTTATTTTGCCTGAATTCTAAAACCATGCGAATGGTTGGCTCTTTTATTATGGGTGCATCAGTCTATACGCCAGAGGCAGAAGGGGGTCTAAACCGCGAAATGTCGGCACGTTTAAATGTATTATCTCGCTGGCTAAATGGGTGTCCCGCATCCCTTTCCCCCTCCCGCACCCCTCTCAAGGGGATGCATACACTTCGAATGCGTTTCGCTTTTTGCAAATTGCAATCATTGTTGCTACACGAAACGTAGCGCAACCAAAAACCAAAACCAACGCCGCGTCGAGTGCCATTTTTGTCTCTCCTGGCTGCTGCTGTTGGTGCTGTTGCTGCTCCTTCATCATCCTGATGATGTCTGCTTGTTTTTAATTTAAAAGCCCGACAGCTCGCATTTATTTATATGGTGCACGTGATTTTTATTTGCTGTTTTGTTTTTTTTTTTTTGCCTTTTTTTTCGTGCCGCACCCACTCACTCCCCTGGCATATAGAATATACACGATGTAGATAGATATGTATAAATATTTCATTTCACCATTTGTCACGTGCATTTTTTATGCGCCAACGCGTCGTATGCGCAATGTCATGCACCTCAGTCGCTTAATTTAAAATTCACACAAAGCGACCACAAATTTTTAACCAGTTTTAGTTTTAGTTTGCGATTCTATTTGATATGGTTTTCTAATAATTGCACTCAATTGGCCAGAGGATATACAGGATGTTGCTTTGACATGTTAGAATGCCATTTTTTTTCTCTCTCAATTTATTCATGTAAATTAAATTGAAATAAAGTGATGGTCTGTTGGAATTGACGGGAGTTAAGGTACTTGTGATAGGTATCATGATGAGTGGAGTTGATACTGAGGGGAATGTTCATAAGCCACTGGGTTCGCTTTAGGGAGATTTTGGCCGATCTTCTTAATCCCTTACCATTCCAAGTTCTTTGAACAGCTTTTACAAACTGCTCAGCAACAATCAGTTAAGATTTCGAACATATAGAAGCTTTAAAGCTTCCAACATTTGGAAGATCATTCCCACCCAACATTTAGAATATCGTTTTCACAAAAATCACCTTGATGAGTCGTTTTCGACCTTTTTAGATGATGAAAGAGAAATACCTATCATGTTCGCTTAAAAGAGACTCGAAAACGATCCATGAAACGCTCAAAATTAGAATTAACCCAGCAAAGATTTTATCATATTTTTGATCACATTCGAGCCTTTCTTGAATCCTCGATCTGATTAAAATAGTCAAAAATGGGCTCGTTTTCTGATCGTAAATGATACTGTTGTCGGGGAAAAATGGTACCCTAGCAGCGACACTTCGTGAAGAGTCGTTTATAACCCGTTTTTCTGATCACTTTAGACTCATATTCGAGTCACTTGAGAGTCCTTTTTTAGCCGTATTTCACTAAACCACATTTTGAGTATATTCATGAGACATTTTCGAGTCTCAATTAATAGCATATGATTGGCATCTCTTTTTGATCATCAAAAGGAGTCGGAAAAGACTCATCAAGGCGATTTTTATAATAATGATCTTCCAAATGTTGGGTGGGAGTGAAGTGCGATTAAAATAAGACTCTCAAATGACTCGAAAATGATTCGAAACTGTGCAGAAGAACGGGTTAAAAGCGACTTTTTTAGAAGAGTCGCAGCAAGGGTACCATTTTCTCCCGCCAAAACGTATCATTTATGATCAGAAAACGAGCGCATTTATGACTATTTTAATCAGATCGAGGATTCAAATAAGACTCGATGTTTGCTGGGTTCTCACATAAATCACCTTGATGAGTCTCTTTCGACTCTTTATGATGACTAGAAAGAAATTCCTATCAAATGCGATGATATTCCTATCTCATGAATATGATCTAGTGAAATACGACTAAAAAAAAAAAACTCTTAAATTACTCGAAAATGATTGGAAACTGATAAGAAAAACCGGTTCAAATCGACTCTTCAAGAAGTGTCGCTGCTAGGGTACAATTTTCTCCCGACAAAAGTATCATTTACGATCGGAAAACGGGCGCACTTATGACTAATTTAATCAGATCGAGGATTCGAAAAAGACTCGAATGTGATCAAAAATGACATTAAATGCTTGCTGAGAAGTTGAAGACCTTCGCCACAACACATCTTGTCTGCAGCAAGGCATTCTGGAAACTGGAAATCACGAAATACTGTTAACTATGCGAATATGTATGAAATGTGATTGTCTTGTTCCAGTATCTGTAAGTATTGTAATCGATACTTGGAGGCTGCCTTTGCTAAAGAGAACATCGATATTGTAATGGGCATTTGCGCCTCTGGGTTGTAGCTATATCATAGGGCTTCTTAATAAATAAGTGTATATGACTTCGTTCCTTATCATAATTTGGTCGCTAACTCTCGCGAGTTCTTGATAGTCGCATGCGCTAAGATGCAGGCGTCCGTTTGATCAAAAAAGGTACAAAGGATGGACATCAAAAAAGCGTCTCGGCGAACTTGGTTTACAAAAAGATGGCATTGTTATGCTGTTTGTTGGTTCTTTCTTTCTGTTCTTTTTTCTGAAAAAATACGTCAAACGCTTTTAGAAATCTATATTTATATCTTTACCTAGTATGGGAGTCCAAATCACTACCCTAGGGTATTAAAGCGATCGAAATAGTCACTGCCACACGCGTTAAATCACAGTTAAGAATAAACTCAGCGGTGCAGATGGTAAGGTCTCTTAAAATTTTCCAAAATAAATTGATGTCTTTTATAACGACTTCTGCAGAAGCTGCAGAGATGAGTAAGAGCTGAAGTCTGTCTTTCACCACTTCTGTTCGTGCTCTCCTCAAAGGGGACTTGAACTTCCCGGCTCGTACTCTGTGATGTCTGCGAGCAAGGAGAGTCCAAAGTGTCTGCTTCTGTTCTACATTCAAAGTGTGAAATTAAAATTAAGTTGTAAAACGAAACCCAAAAGTTTCAGCAATCACTTGTTTACCATACATTTTTCTCTCTCTTAAATTTACTTAATTTTTGCTTTTATTCCTTGAAACGAAATGGTGCGGAAATCATTGTTTAACCTACACTTGTCTTTTTGTGTTCGCCCTCTCCGTCTCTCTTTCTCACACTCCCCTGTTTACATTTAATAATCATCGTTCTTTTTCTGGTTGACAGGTTGGCAACTTGGCAAACGATGGCATCAAATTGGCCACCGGAGCCAAAGAACGACGCTGCACTTTGGCCCCGCACGATGGCCTCGAAGAGGAGTCACATGGTGGCACATTGCGTGCTCTTTGGACGCACGGCGGACCGACAGCGGCTTTTGTGCACATTCTGATTGCCCTGTGTTTGTTGCTGCCGCGGCTGCTGCTGGAGGCGCGCATCATTGAGAATGGACTGTTGCCAAAAGGTAAGTGCCCTGGTAATTAAGTGATGCTGACAATGCTAAAGGACGAGCAGTAGGGAAATGGTTGCCCAATTTTTTATTGTTGTGTGACACCGGTGCATTTCAATTTGCACTTCCTGCACCAAGTTGTTGACAATGAAAATGACTGTGAATCAATCATAATTTTCATTGTTGCAGGGGACGAATTTTAATTCATTTATTTCAGTTAAACGAGCTGTAATTGCCCTGCATTTAGTTGACTTATATTAACATCCTCAGGGATAAACTGGCAAATATCTCAGCAATTTAAACATTTGACATGTTTGGGCTGGTAAAACTGTTTGGCCAAGAAGTTTTAGGACGCTTAACAAAGTGAGCTTAAGGGAATATGAGAGTATGAAGCATCAAAGGCAATCGCTGGGGAAATCTGCAGGCCAAACATATGCATGAGTGCAAACAAAAACAAACCACCGCAGGAGTAAACACTGACACATACGCCCATACACACCAGCCCCACGCCCACTCACAGGTTGACAGTAAACGAGGTGCTGCCATTATGGCCAGCAATAAGCCATGTTATTAACAGTGAAGACCCCGGCACAGACCGCGTCAAACCAGCCAACCGAAGCGAGCCCAAAACTGTGCAAATGTTAGCTAATTCCGCCCGGCCTCTCTGTTTGTACATACATTTCTCCGTCTGTGTGTGTGTGTGTACAGTCGACACTTATAGCACAGTAAACTAATTCCATAGTATACTACGAAAAATAAATATATGTACCTGAAGAGCAAAGTTGTAATGCTCTTTAGAAAATGAAGTGGGCGGGATTATTTATGTTGCTTGGCAGCACAAAAAAAAAACCAGGTGTCTTCCTGTAATTGTACGTTATTTCATTGTTCGGATAAGTTTTAATTGAAGATAACTACACTCTTCGCTCTACTTGAAGCTCTGACAATTTGAAATCGAGCAAAATGTATATTTTGGAATACAAAAGTATGCAGTTGGTAGATTCAATTCAATATAAGTAGAGTCAGCGTTTGTATTCCGTATTCCAATTACGTTAAGTCGAAACGGTTTTAATATTTTAGAGTAAGTATTAAGTATAAATGTATTCCGTCATGATCTAAAAGAACATCACACGAAAATCATCTACAGTTATCTTATACCCTTCCAAGTGGTGGAAAATATTATATCTTGTGCAGTTGTCTAATTTACCTTTCAAATATCCATCATTAAGAAAGCAAACGATCAACAAATAACCACAAATAAGTAAGAACAGATGCTGAGGTATGGAAAGCAATGCCCACCTACTGCGCCACAGGTAGAACTGTTGACAAATTGATCTAATGAACCAAATGTGTACCCATAGCGCCACCTGTTATGAATTTGCGTACTTTTTTTTGTCATAATTCTTGGAACAAAAAACTAACTTAAACTTGGGACCGATTTCTTATCTTCTAGATAGCTGTTATGTGTAAGATATATCTTTTTTATACCTGTGCAGAGGGTATATTGAAATTGTCCAGATGATTGTAACGCATAGAAGGAAGCATTTCCGACCACATAAAGTATATATATTCTTGATGAGCTGAGTCGATATAGCCATGTCCGTCTGTTTGTATGCTATCTCCTCCATCAGTTTTAAAGCTATCGCCACCAAACGTTGCAGGAATTCTTTTGGTACAAATACGCTGCACATTTGTCGGAACCCGTCGGATCGATTGACTATAACATATAGCTGCTATGGGAACGATCGGTCGAAAAACTAGTTCTAGTGAGAAAAACATTTTTGTTTTCAACAGAAACGTTTCCAAACTCAGTATTTACTAGTATTCTATGCTTCTCCATGTTTCTGCCAAGTTTGGTCTAAATCGGACATCTATATAGTATAGCTGCTATAGAAAAGTAAGGTTAGAAAAATAGTCTTAGTAATAAAAACATTTATGATTTCAATGTAAATGTCTTTTTAATTGGCATACATTTATTTAATAAGCTTTTACACAATTCTTCAAAGTTTTGTCAAAATCGGATGACTATAGGTTATAGCTGCCTTATGAATGATCGGTCGAGAAACTAGCTTTAGTGAGGAAAACTTTTTTGTTCACAGTTGAAACGCCTCCAAACTTTGTATTTCTTAGTTTGCTATGCTTTTTCATAATTCCACTAAGTTTGATCGAAATCGAACATCTATATAGTATAGCTGTCATGTAAAAGTAGAGTCAAAAAAGTAGTCTTATTGACAAAAACTTGTTTGTTTTCAGTGGATATGTTCTTCAAATTAGTTAGAAGCGTGCTGCAAGGGTATGCAAACTTCTTTCCTCTATTTTTTTACTCTGCCATTTGCAAAAAGATGGAAAATCAGCCCTAAAGGGAAACAATTTTCAAAAAGTTGTCGCTAAAAAGAACTTTAAATAAGGGTCTTCAAACAGATCTGGAGACGGATTTTGAGGAGAATTTTTAAAAATAAACTTCAAATACTTGTAGATAGATCTGCTGTCGCAAAATCTATCAGTCAGTGTACAGACTCCTTTGAGTATAGGCAAAATCATCCCGAATTGTGCAACGGAAATTGTAGAAGGGAAAACGAGAACGAAAACGGCCCGAGGGCCATGGTGATTCCCAGTGATGGCCAGCGCGTCAACGTCAAATCAAAATTAACTACATTTAAAGCATTCAGTTCTGTGTCCCGGATGGTCAGTTGGTCATCTGACCGTATGGCGGGTTTATTGAACCAGTCGAAGAGAAAAAAAAAATAATGTAAAAGGAAGCAGACACAGACATACAAAAAGCTAGAGAGAGAGAGAGAGAGCACAAAGCCGGCCAGCAGTTTGGCGCGGAGTAAATTAAAAATGTGGCAGCCAGCTTGTCAGGCAGCCTTCTCGCTTTTCATTGGCATCATAAAAAACCCACCACGACCAGATGAGTTTAAATCCTGCTGCCTGCCAGCCTGCCTGCCTGCCTGCCTGCATCATGTGATTTTTCAATTAATTTCCAATTTTTTTTTCTCTTTCGATTTGGTTTTTTTCGCATTGGCAGTCGCTCTCTTGTCGCTGTCCTGACCAGATATTGACATTCTTGGCGTGTTCTACACTGGGGAAATTGTTTTCACTCCCACTGTCTGCCCCGTCCCGTCCCTCTCTCTCTCTCTCTTAAATTAGAAAATCATTGGCACAAATAAAATGTGCAGTAAAAAGCCAAAGTTGCACTTGACCAACCAGCCATCCAACCAGCCAGCCAGCCAGCCATCCAGTTGGTCAATCTAAGTGCAATGCCTTGTCGCGACTCCTTTGGCCATTTATACGCTTGACTGGCGCTCCCTCCCTGTGCAATTTGTCAACATGGCTGGCCTTCTGAAAGACTTAAGCCTGGTCCCTGACAGCGGGGCTGAATCTACACTTGATGAGCTTATGGCCTGTAAGTTGAGTATTATAATTAAAAAAAAAAGGTTAGTTTTCTTACTTTAATTTCCTGATTGAGCCGACTGCGCTGCACCTGCCAACAGCAGCAGCATTAAACCGGTCCAGAAATATGCGGCAATTAGGCGACGCACGAATCATAAAAATATAAAAAGAAATGCTTTTAAAAAGTTCTTTTCAAGTCGCATAAAAAGTTGCAAGTAAAACCCATCAAAGAGGGTGGCAAAACGGAAAACTGGCAAAGTGGAAAACTGCAAGCCACCATCAAAACATTTATTAATTTAATTAAATTATTATGGTCACAATTTCGTTTTTTTTTGTTTTATTTTTGGTTGGTTTAGAGTAAATTGCGTATACGCCCTGGTGAGCTGTAAGCTGCACCCAAAAAAGTATGCTATAAAAAATTTCATATTAAATAACATGGAAAAAAAATGTCAAAGCTTGGTGGAATCTGGAATGGAAATGCATTTAAAGTTAATGAAATTTTGGAAAATATTATATAATGTGCATTTAGCTACCGAGAAGGAACGATCCAGATCTAGATTATGATCATCAATTAGCTTCAATCATGAGGGGATATTTTGGCAGTTAAAACGGGAGTATGGACAACGAGATGAAGGGAAAAGTTGGACGTCACTTATTTACTTTCCAATGTAGCCCCTTAAAAAGAGATCACAAATTTTGAAGGATTTCTTAAGCAAAAAAATACCATGAACGATTTGGATGTTGATCTTTAAATATTTTAAAATTTCCTTTTGCAAAATAAAGGTCCATGAAACAGTTGCATCTTTCACACAGAAAGTATACGTGGGCTTTCTCTTATCAACTAAAATATGATTGTTAAACAAAGCGTGGAAGTCAAACAGGGATCGAGACGTTTCAATTGATAAAAAGCTGATCTCAAGGTTTTAAGTAAAATATGATCGTTAACAACTTGAGAACAGCTTTTAACCAATTGAACAGTCTCGATCCCTGTTTGACTTCCACGCTTCGTTGGCATACGAAATCTATCACACTTCTGCGGCACACATCTTCGATCGAATGATACATTTCCCATTGAAAATGGGAAAAGGGGGATCATGAAGATGTGCGAATGTATGTAACAAGGAGAAGGAAACAATTCCGACCCCATAAAGTATATATATTCTTGATCAGCATGAACAGCCGAGTCAATATAGACATGTCCGTCTGTCTGTCTGTATGAACGCGTCGATCTCAGAGACTATAAGAGATAGAGCCACAAATTTTTGCATGAAGGTAGACTTATGCTGTATGTAGATCAAGTTTGTTTCAGATTTGGAACTCTACCCCGGTCTCCCTTTTATCCCCAAAAAACCAAGACCTCCTCTAGCCATCCTAGACCTCAGATCCACAATTTTTAATTTAGAGCCTCGTAGTTTAGTATACTTCAAGCTAGGCCCAATATCTATCTATTCTGAAAAGTACAATCAGATCGGACAAAAAACACCGGAGTTATAAGCGAAACAGTTGAGATAAGACCACCCCCGCCAGTTGTTGGACTAGAAAAAAGTGTTGCTTACATTTGGGATGATAATTTTGTTACATTCATCTTCAAAAATTCAAAAACAAATAAATGAAAACAAATGAACAGGGTATTTTGTGGTCGGGAAACTCTACTGCAGCGCCTTTACTTGTTATACTCTGTACCGTAGGTACATAGAGTATTATAAGTTTGTGCAAAAGTATGTAACATCCAGAAGGAAGCATCTCCGACCCCATAAAGTATATATATTCTTGATCAGCATCAACAGCCGAGTCGATATAGCCATGTCCGTCTGTCCGTCTGTCTGTCCGTATGAACGCACAGATCTCAGAGATGGTAAGAGATAGAGGCTTGACATGTATGGGACATATGCTTCTTATGTCTGCAGGCAGATCAAGTTTATTTTCAATTTTGGCCACGCCCCCTGCCGCCCCCGCAATTTAGAAAAAACGTCATATCTCCTACAGTTTTAAAGATAGGTGGGTTGTTCCTTCTAGATATATTTAGTAATATGGATAACTTATCGACTAGCCAAAGGAATGGTGAAGATTGGATGAACGGTTTTCGAGTTATGATCAAAAGACTGTTCGCTGCAGCAGCGCAGTCGCAGCGCTGCTTTCAGCTACTACTGCAGCATCAAAATTTATGCTGAGCGTATAATTTCGTTGGTACAGAGTATGCTATAGTCGGGCTTGACCGACTTTCTTTCTTGTTTTGTTATACTTAAAAGTAAATTCTTATTACGATTATTCAATAAGTATTTCAAAATGCAATTCCTTTTACAACTACTTGAATAATTGTGCCTGTAAAGTGGGATTATTGAGTATTTGTGATTGATAAGTAAGATTATTCATGTAGTTCTAGGAGAAGTGGATGATTTACTTATCTATCAACTTTAAAATCAAACTAACAGGGACAATTTTTAAATTATATTTCCAAGCTCCGCTTCCATGAACTCGTGCAGCTTACCGGGGGGTATAAAATCTAATTAAGGGATATATAAACATAGGAAATAGTAAATAGTTTCAGCTTCCACCTAGATATACATAAATAATTTAATATTTCAAGCAAAAGTACTCAAATAATGGCCGTAAACATGTTGAATTATTCAAGTAATTGTAAAATTTCATTGCAGTCTTCCAATATTCAGTGAATAATCACTAAGCATTGTAATTCCAACTTACACATACGATTACTAAAAAATCGAAGTCAGGAAATGTTTTAAATTATCTGACAAAGTCTATTAAGTCAACAGCTCTGGTGTAGGTTATGTGCTCTGTTAAACTACATATGGGAAAGCTTTTAAGGGATTCTTTACCGGATTAAGGCGACTTAACTTGCGCTCTCGTTGGTTCTTCATTTCAAACTTTTCAAATGTTTACAGTTGCCAGACTTACTTTAACGCAGCATTCTATGCTGAAGAGAATAATAAGAATTGGTGTACAGAACTCCGTGTCTTATATTTTTTCCATAGTTTCATTCATTTCGAACTAAATTACTAACCACATTTTCGCTTCGAACAATCATTTTAGCTATTTTGCGCTTTTCTGCTGTTTTTTTTAATTCCTTAAAACTTTAAACTGGAACGAGACTACAAAAGAAGTTTACAAACTAAAGTCATTGTCCTTGAACCTGATAAGCCACCCGCAGCATTTTTTTGCTTAAAAGACGACTAAAGCAAATCTGGTTTCGTTTATCTGCCATGTTTTATGTAAACAAACGCAGGTGTTAAGCGTGCAACATAAGCACACCTACACATTCAATTGACTCTGAGAGAAAAACGAAAATGCAAACTGAATTTTTTTAACCTATTTAGTCAAATACTTTATGGGGCTTGATATGCTAGCATTTGGTTTATTTTATAAACACTTTTTTGACATTGATTTGCGAGTACAGCTTTCCAAAATACCTAACAAATATTTAAGTGTCATCAATGGGATATTTTTGGCAATAATCTGATGTTGTGTATGAAAACATATCACATTTATTATTAGTTTTATCATCAAAATTGATTTTGACATAAACACCTCAAAGTATTTATCAATTAATTTAAAATCAAATTAAGTTTAAAGCTTCTTTGACATTTCGCTTAATGCAAATGCAATCAATTATTTTACAAAAAAATAAATAAATAAAACATTTATAAATACACATTCACAACTTCATTTACATTTATAGCTTTATGTTTATTTATATTCATTATGCATATTCACGTAACAAAACGGGTCGCCGCTTTCTTTGGTTTAAATGTATTTCCGGGCATTTTTTTTGTTGTTTGGTTTTTGACTGTAGAGTGTTGTTATTGATGGAATGTCGCTTCAATTCTCATGAGTACATATTTTTTTAAATTTTTTCTATTTGACTTTAATATTTTAAAGTAAAAAATTACGTAGCTATAATATATTCTGATATTTGTATGAGGCAAACACTTGCATTATTATCCTAAGGACATACTGAAAAAAAATGTATTTTCTAGTTTTTAGAAAATCACCCTAAAATAATTTTTCATTTTGGTTTTGAGACAGTTTTTTCTTAAAATTAGAAAAAACAGCCTTGAAAAAGATTTTTTTAGAAAATAATTTCTTAAATTTTCTAAATTCGTTTAATTTTTCTTAAATTTAGGGTAATTTTTCTAGATTTTGCCCTTGAATAAGGGTAAATATGCCGAAGTTAGAAAAACGCCCTAAAACTGTAATTCCTCCTCAAATGGTCCATCCGCTTAGTTCAATTTTGGAATACTCTTTCCAACATTTCGGCTGGTATCTCACGAATGAATGCTTCAATGTTGTCTTCCAATGCGTCAATTGAAGCGGGCTTGTCTGTATAGACATGAGTTTTATCATAGCCCCACACAAAATAGTCTAAAGGCGTTAAATCGCACGATCTAGGCGACCTGTCCCGAACGTGAAATAAAATGTTCACTGAACTCGCCTGCTGTGTGGCATGTGGCACCGTCTTGTTGAAACCACATGTCATGCAAGTCAAGCTCTTGCATTTTGGGCAAAAAAGAGTTGGATATCATCTCACGGTGGCGCTTACCATTCACAGTTTCGTTACGATTCGCATAATTTTTGAAGAAGTACGGTCCAATGATGCCACCAGCCCATAAACCGCACCAAACAGTGACTTTTGCTCTTGCAATGCTTCTGGCTGATATTCACTCCAAAATCGACAATTCTGCTTATTTACGTACCCAAAATTAAACTGACCCTAAAATGGAAGAAGCGCGCGATGAACTTTCTTAACAGAGCACGCATTTCGATAATTAAATTCAATAGTTTGCTAGCGTTGTTCGTTTGTAAGACGATTCATGGTTAAATTATAGACCAAACTGAAGATGTTTGACAGTTAAACAAAACACGAAACGTGCGTGAGCTGTTTAAACCAGTATTGCCAACAAGATAATAGCTAAAAAATCACCCTTTAGTAAATATTTTCTTGATTTCAGAGAGTCTTAGTCTAATTTTTAGAAATAATTCTTCTAAAATATATAGCGAATCGCCTTTGACCCCTTTTTTAGGGCGATTTTGGCAGTTTTTTTTTTTGAGTGCAGTGTGTGTCTGGCATTCATACTGGAACCTCGCTGGTAGGTGTTTTTATTCTGTTGCTTAAAACTCAAACTTGGTGCCCACCACTGCTTTAAATCAAATAGCTTACTATACTAGATGATCCCAATTGAAAGGGGACGAGCTACTTAAAGGAAGCTGCTCTTTAATGTAAAACAATAAATTGCACATTATGGTCATCCGCCTCGAAGGACCATAACCATGCAGCTTATTCTCGCAAATGCAAAAAATTAATTAAACGCAAATATTAGAAAGAAGAAACGAAACCGCTCATTCCCTCCAGCTGTCAGTACAGAATAAGTAACAAAAATCCAATCAAATCGGGGTTGATGGCCAACCACCATTTCATAATTAATTGAATCAAAAGCTGTGGCAAAAATCACAGCTAAAGACAATTTGATGACTGAAATCACTTATACGCCATGTTGCACTCATAAATAATTAATGCAGACATTTTGAAACAAATGAAAATTGTGATAGGCCAGCGCCGCCATATTGAGCGTATAAAGAGCCTGCTAAACAGTCGCACTCAAATTACCAGAAGAAGGCAAGACCGGAACTGGCTGGCTCAAGACATTGCCTGGCTGGCTGGCTGGCTGGTTGGCTGCTGCTGTTTTGAGGTCCGGGTCGGTCAGTTGGCTCATAGCCCAAGCATCATGAAACTTATCATTATTCATGCTAAAGACTTAACGACCGCGAGCTTGACAGAGAAAGCGAGCGAGAGGAGGAAGGAATACAGCATCCTTGGTGCCTTATCGCAACTATTACCACAGCGGGAACTCCCTTCGACTGGGCGTTGCCTGGCTTGGATTTGCGCATTTTCATTACTTTTCCTTCGCTCATTCTCGTTTGGTTGTTATTGTCATTGCCATAATCAGGGAGACGTCCCTGCGGGGGGGAGTACACGGCCGCTGCCGCTGGGTTAATCTGAAGATTTTCGGTGTTGTCGGTTTTACGAGCCACTTGCCGAGGACGACGACGCCGACAACATATTATTATGGCCAGCCATTGTTGTAATCCTGCCCCAGTCCATGTTCATGTCATTGTCTTTAATATTTGTTCGGCAATTTTCGTTTCTTTTATTTCCATCAGCTTTGCCTTGCTTTGCTTTGCTGGAGGACGAAGATGGTGGCCACCACCCACCGCGGGGGGGCCTTAAAGCCACTCTGCCTAATAAATTATTTTATGAAAGTGTTAACTTGGCAAATTTCTGTTTGGGTCTTCCCCTGTCTTCAAGTTATTAACTGGGGCATTTGGAATTTGTTGAAATTATGGGATAGGCCATAGAATCATAAAATAAACTAATTAGCCTGCATTAGAATTTTATTAAGAAAGCTTAGCCAGAGCGTTAATGGAGTTGTGTTTGTAAAATCATTGACGACTAGGCTTTTTATACCGCTTGAAGGGGCTGTTTGCAATTTTGCACATAAATGAAAGTGGCCAGACAATGTTGCAAGCTGTAGTCAAACCCATAGATGAGAGGAAGCTCAACTTGGGATGTAAAACCAAAAGTGCCTCCTTTAATCGCCCTCGAATAGTACGTGATATCATCACATTTCCAATTTTACAAACATTTTGAGATTTAGAGTGCTGCGCTTTGATACGTTCCTTTAATCTTCTTCTTTGTCCTTATGGCATCACAACCGTTTTATGGTCTGCAATCAATGTCCGCCACTCGTCTCTGTCGTCAGCGAGCTACCACTAGTAGGTTCTAAAAACCGGAACAGTGACAAAAAACAGTGAATAACCAGTGACTAAAACTGTGACCATAACACTAACTAAAACAGAGACCGAAACTGTGATTAAAACAGTGACTAAAACAATGATCAAAACAGTGAACGAAACAGGCTTTGAAACAGTGACTGAACAGTGACCAAGACAGTGTCTAAAACAGTGGCAGAAGTAGTGTCTTAAATAGTGACCAAAACACTGACTAAAACAGTGACCAAAACAGTGATAATCAGTCACCTTATCAGAGACTAAGACAGTGTCTAAAATAGTGACCAAAACAGTGACTAAAACAGTGACTAAAACTGTCACCATAACACTAACTAAAACAGTGACCGAAACTGTGATTGAAACAGTAACTAAAACAGTCAACGAAAGTGACTAAAACTGTTACCAAAACACTAACTTAAACAGTGACCGAAACTGTGATTAAAACAGTGACTAAAACAGTCAACGAAACAGGCTTTGAAACAGTGACTGAACAGTGACCAAGACAGTGTCTAAAACAGTGACAGAAGGAGTGTCTAAAATGGTAACCAAAACACTGATCAAAACAGTGACCAAAACATTGACTAAAACAGTGACCAAAACGGTGACCGAAGCAGTGACCAAAACAGTGACCTAATCAGAGACTAAGAAAGTGTCTAAAACAGTGACCACAACAGAGACTAAGACAGTGACTAAAAAAATGACCTAAACAGTGATTGGTAAATCAGTGACCGGAACAGATATTGAAGAAGTGTTAAAACGTGTGACTAAAACAGTTATCAAAAGACTAACTGAAATTCTGACCAAAACACTACCTATAACAGTGACTAAACA
The DNA here is from genome assembly GCA_035044965.1 of Lordiphosa andalusiaca. NCBI lineage: Eukaryota > Metazoa > Arthropoda > Insecta > Diptera > Drosophilidae > Lordiphosa > Lordiphosa andalusiaca. Next base: position 85,247 of record JAWNNM010002858.1, on the reverse strand, counting down.
AGTAGCCAAACCAGTGATTGAAACTGTGTCTACCGAATTTGAGACCAAAACAGTGACCTAAACAGTGTACACAACTGTGACCAATATAGTGACTAATATAGTGACTAAAACAGTTACCGAAACTCAGTTCGAAACAGTGACCGAAACAGAGATTGAAAAGTTGGCTAAAACATTAACTAAACCAGAGACCGTAACAGTTAGCGAAACAGTAACTAAAACGCTGTCCAAAACAGTGACCTTATCAGTGACTATATATTAATGTCTAAAAGAGTGACCGATACGATTACTAAAACAGTGACAAATACAGTGACTAAAACAGTAACCGAAACAGTGAGTGAAAAATTATCCAAAACATTGACCAAAGGCAGTGACTACACTGTGTGCCTTTGTTTTAGAAAGGAAAAGTTCCAATCAAATAGTTTCGGTCATAACACAAAAACCGTAGAACCGGAATTAGTTTCGAACTTCCAACAACTTCAAGTGTTTCGGAAGAATGCATTACATAATTTTGTATATCGCGACTAAAAAACTCGTTTAGAAACATTTATTTTGTAAGTTAAGTTTCAGCGCACACTTTTTTTCTCGCAAATTTTGGGAATGTAGTTTAGATGTAGGGTCAGTCTTCCAACCCTTGTAAATTTGATCATCACAATTACTGCGCACTTTGATTCGGAGGGGAAGTGACAGAATCGGCTCATTGAGCCATAAACCGGCTGGGAAGGCTTGGGAAGGCTTTCTGCCCAGTCCTCCTCTGCCTCCAACCCCATTGAATACAGGGGTATGGGTTGGTTTTAGCTGTTCGATTTGCTGATGGATTTCATATGGAAAGATTGGTCTTATGACCCTGGGTCCATAAGAGCTCGCGTTTCAGAAACATATTTTGAAGAGAGAAATGTTAATTAGTATAAACCTAAGCTCAAAGCCGTTGGTAAATTCATCTGCGACCTCCCCATCAGATTAGTACCAAGAGCCGTTAGCTAGCCGGTTGGATGTCTTTGGATTGGCTAAGGATTTAGTGCACTTTAATATTTCGGAATGTCTCTTGAAAGTACTGAGTTTTGGTATCAAGGAGTACCTTCCAAAGTGCGTCAGCTCATCTCCGGTATTCAGATTACATGAGCTTATTCATCTACTATGCCTCGCCATGGAATGAATTTCCGGTTTAGAGAAAATATGTGGAGTCTTATAGAACAATTAGGGATATAAATGTATATAAAAGTCATATGCTGGGCTTTCTAACCGTGTTTAACAGCTAACGTTCTCAATGTAAAGTAGCCAAAATACCTCTTTAAGAACATTATCCACGGTACTAAAACATACGCTTGACAACTCCATCCTATGGCAAGTAAAATTTCCCTTCCAATATTTTAGTTACAAATCTTATGGATGGTAAACCACTTTCTTCCCTTATAATCTGTGAAACAGTTACTCCCCACAGGCCTTAGATGATTAACATATTTAATTTGGCTTGCTTAACCATCAAAGATAACCCCCGAATATACATAAAATGTACATGGACCGCATTTAATAAGCAAAATTGATTTTCAATTACTTTGGATACTTGTTTATTCCTGCGGAAACACATTTTGCTTATCGTTTGCTCGTTTACATTAGAGCGCCTGATTGGCTCTACCGGATGCTTAAAGGGCTTAGGTCTTAGGTATTAATAATCATTTGTGGAGATGCTGTGGAAAAAAGATTTCTCTTGACCGTAATAAACATAAATATAAAGACTCAGACAAACAGCAAAAGTTAAACATGCGGATTAAGCAAGGAAGGGGTGGCAACAGTACAGGACAGGCCTGGACAGGACAGGACAGGACAGGACAGGACAGGACAGGACAGAGCGTAACATATGCTGCAGAAGAGAGTTTAATTAGCTGGCTCGGAGTAGGTGGGCAGGTGGGCGTGGTTCTCTGATAATGTTGGGTATTAGGTGTATGTATTGTTTGCTGTGGGACAGCTAATAAGTAGGCTATAGTTTTTTTTTTCGCCCAGAAACGGAAATAAACAAAAATGGCGCCGGCCCCATAAGTAGGCAACAAAGCGGCTTTGTTAAGCAATTGGGCGTGGATTATTGAACAGACAGGAGCAGTAGACCATGGCACATTTGTTCCATTTTCAACCGAAATCTTTATTTAACAGTGCACCTGTTAAAGGAGCTGAGTACGAAAGCCATTTTGTATTTAAATTTCTTATGATGAGTTTTGGACAATTCTTATTTCTGCTAGCGTCTTAAAGATGGAAGTGAAAATTGTTAAGGCAGCTAAAAAATCCAAAATAATCAGAAAGAATACATGCTAAGCTGTTAAATGAAATGACCGCCTACCGCGCCATTACTACTAAAATGTGTGCCACTCTGTTGAAAGATGGAAGTGAGGCATATTTGACACAAAAGCTTTCGGATAATCTACATATCAACTTAAATTCTGTGTGCAACATATCAAACCAATCACCCATCACTAAATTGTTGATTAATTATAGATTGATTCTAAGATATTGGTGCACGATGGCGCACACACGATCGTTCAGAGCACTTGCTTTAAGAAGAAAAGAGTTGCTTTGGTTTTGTGATGATACTGTTGGTAGATAAACTCTGACAAACACTTCCCTTGATTTCGAAATCAACACCAGCGGATAATTGAATACAAGTCTCAAGCCAGCCTATATGTGACTATATATTGACAGTTAATATGTTCCTAAATCAGCATAGATTAGCATAAGATTTCTTTAAGAAACTGCTGTGAATCGAAAATGGTAAAATTCCTGTAAATACTTCCAGTAGTTGCTAACTTAAATTGAACTCATCACTTATGTTTATTCGAAGATTGGGAAAAATTATTGTAAATTATTAATGTCAATGACTTCAATTGGGCTATTCGATCATAAAAATAAGTGGATTGCACTAAAAAGGAGTACAAAGTCATTAATTATTCAGATGGATTCCAAGACCTTTTAGATATGTCTGATATCAGTTGCTTCTTAAAGTAGGAACTGTCATCTTTAAGCCACAAAATAGTTATGCCCCATAACATCGCAATCGAATCCGAATGTTTGTGACGAAAATTTTGTACTGACAAGGACTTGAAAAGGGCGGTTCAAGGGAAAAGAATGTTTAATTCAATGAATTTTCTTGAAAAGGGCGGTTCAAGGGAGAAGAATGTTTAATTCCATGAATTTTCTAGACTTCAAATGGTTGACATTTCTAGTGCATAGTCACTAGTGAAGTCACAGCAAGTATGCGGTATATTCTAGGAAATCTCATGCCATATGTGGCATGTTCCCGTGAGGGGGAAACATCTGCATTTCTAAATTTAAAGTTCACAGCTTAATAAAATGTCGGAGAAAGGTCTCTGAACAACTTTTGAACCAGAAAGAGAATTTCAAATCATGTTAAGTTTGATAGTGAAGTTTCGTGGTACAAATTTTTGCACAAAAAATGTGTAAAACATACCATAGTACATCAGTAGCAGTTTATATCTATCAACGCCTCATTCAATTAACGATAGGAAGACCCTTGAGTGAAGTGGGAAGGGGTTGACTGGTTGGTTAAGTCCCTGTTACTGTTTGCTCTAATGCTCATTACATCAGCTCATGTTTAGTTAAGCCAACTGTGCCGGCGTGCGCATGTGTGTGCAGGTGCCTGCTTCATGTAATCCTCGATGATGTTTTCCTATTAAGCGCAAAAGCATCTTTGTTATGCCTCAATGTGTATCATGTGTATCAGAGTTTCAGTTCAAAGCAATTAATTTGTATGACCATCAATCAGCTAACTTCAATTATCCATCCTTCCTTTATCTTTTGCAGAACAAATTTGGGCCACCGAACTGGACTTTGTTGTTATCAATAGACGCAATTTGATGGCTCTATCTGTGGTGGGAGCACCACCGACGACACCATCTACAAACATAACCGTCTCAAGTTTGGAGCACGATGATGAGGATGATTACTACAACGATACGATGTTTACGGCCATGCGAGGCAATGGGATCAATAACAACTTGTACGACTCCAGGCGGCATCAGGGTAGAAAGGCGGCCAAAACCACGGTGACCAGTACCACAGTCAGTAGCAAATTAAATGCGGGCAAGCCGAGATACTTTGAAGTGCCCGATTTGATTAATCAAGATATAGATGAGGAGGAGCGGCAAGAGCTGGAAGAGGCCATTCAAGGTGAAGGTGGTGATGATGATGGGGAGGAAGAGGAGGAGGAGGCGGAGGAGAACTTTGAGGAGTTTGTGCCACGCACCACAGTGTCAACGACCACCGAAAACTGGCAAAAATTGGGCACCCTGGCCAAGGAGCAAAAACTGAGCCCTAGCAGCAGCACCTCCACCAGCACGGTCATTCCCACAACAACAACTGCAGCTACAACTACAACAACAACCACTACCACCACCACCACCACCTCAACTACCGTAGCCGCTCCCACCACCACAACTGAGGCCACCAGCACCACCAAACCGCCACATCATCATGCCCATCACAATCACAACAAATCCTCCCGCAAACATCACAAATCACATCACAAGCAACGCAACCATCAGCAGCCGCGTCATCATGTGGCCTCCCATGAACAGGCCATATTGGACAACTTTGATTCATCCAGCCTACCCGAGGAAACCACCACACGTGATAGCAACATTCATCGTGTACGTCCCGAAGTCTTACCCGACATCATTATACCCTCCACCCCAGACTCTAGCAATTCCAAGATAATTGCCATCAAACCCAAGAATCAGAAACGTCGCATCTCCCGGCAAGCCATTGTCGAAATAGAACCAGAATATCTGTTGGGTGATTCCACCATCAGTTCCAGTGAGTTCATAGCCAAATCCAATGAGGAATCGGAGAGTGAAGATCTTGACTTGGAGGAGGGTGACTTTCAGGCCTTGACACCAGCTCCCTCAGTGCCTACGGCCACTCAATCGGGGCCGGACTATGTACGTCTTGATGGTTTTGCCGGCATGTTGCAGCTATTCTTTGGCATCGACCGACCCATCGATGTGGCCATCTTTGCTCAGCCACCCAGTGCAGAGTTTGTGAATCTGCTGTGTGCTCTGCTGGTGTGGTCTGTACGCTATCCGGCTGTATTTTGGAATACCTCCAAATCGTTTGCCTGCATCTTTAGCCTGCAAATGATTGTCGCCGCTTTGGATATCATTTTGGGTTATGTGGGCGTCTCGAATCTGTATAAATTGCAAATCTATGCAGAGGCCATGCCGGTACATCAGCCGGGACTTGTGCTGAATGCCACAGTCACATTGGCATTGTATTTGCTGGCCACGGCCTTGGTGTTGGCCTCATCGATGGTCATGTACTTGTATGGACACGGCAGATTGGCCACACGGATGCGAGATCGTTCGATTATAACCCTTAAGGCAAGCGAAACTTGGATCTATTTTGCTCATTGTGCATCGCTGTGCTTTGTGTTGGCCCTGGCTGTGGTGAAGGCGCCGCTGTTGAACGATTTGAGTGCCACATATAAAAATAATCTGCATTGTCCCACATTTCTGGCGGGTAAGTTGATTTTGAAACTCTATTTGTAGATCTTAAGAAGTATTAATAAACAGGATTAATAGGAATAGATGCAATTATATATAAAATACTAGATATTGGCTTATTTGTCAAGCTAAATATCTAGTTAGGTTCTCATTTAAAGATTGAATAGATTCCTTGGAATGTCCAAATTGCTATAACATGTCAGTTGGTTGAATGTTACTAACAATTGTTGCATCAGATTCAACTACATTAAAGGAAACCAGCTGAGATACAAGCATCAAAACCGTTTATACAGTCTAAACTGCTTCTCTCATTCTGAATTGGACTCCATGTCGTGGGAAAATGGACTGTTAAAGATACAGACCAGCTGTGGGCACAAAATTTGAGTTTGGGATTAGTTCAAAACGTTTGTACAGACTTTTTGTTGGCAGATGTCTCGATTGCATACACTTCACCGATTGATGTGTGATAGATTCTGTTGTTCCTTACTCAATTCAAAGCCAGACAATTTCACTTGATGTGAAGTCTTTGTATGTAAGGCAATTTCTATGCGTCCAGTTGCCGGAAAATAGCTTCCAAAGCAAAGGGAGCAAGGGCTTGTTCACCGCTTTAGCATGTATACCGTCTTATACTTAGATCTTCAAGATTATTTTCTCGGAAATTCCCAAACTATGTTTAAAACATTCTTTTATCAGATAACTACCATCCAAATGAGTGTAATGTAGGTAGATTTGATTTATATTTCGTGAAAGCAAATGTAAATCTGTTAAGAAAACGACCCTTAATGCGCGCTGATTTGATTTAGATATCGTGAACAGCTGGCAGTGTGACCATGCTGCTGATTGACCATTGCAATGCATAGGAGCTAAATCATACCTAAGCGCCAAAGCAAAACATACAGAAAGAAGGAGTGAAAACTTAATTTCCAAGCTTTTGAAATGGTAGTTTGTTAGTAGAATATGTATTTCTAAGAGAAATCTCAATAGGAAGAGGTAGGTTTAAATTGTGGAAGAATTCGTGATGTACAACATTATACGAAAACTGTGCTGAAATGGAATCTCGAACCTCTTTGCCCTAGTCAAGAATATGCTCCATTAATTCGAGCTCTTTTGAGTCCTACTACTTTAGACCACTGGTCTTTCTACCTTAAAAGAGACTCGTATGACCTAAATAAGTAGTTTTTCAATTAATAAAACTTGGAATGCAACAAAATACAAAGTTTTCAATGATTTCAAAACGGCACTCCAAGCGCGCCATTAATGAACGGTCGCACCAAAGTCGAATCAAATCTTAAACAAATCTAAATAAGCCTTAAAGCTGCAAATCTAAATTCCTTGCCAACTCTGGCGAAATCTAAAACTCATCAAAATTTAATCTTACTCGTTTTCAGGAACACCACATATGTCTTTCTCTTTCTGCCCTAAGGTCATACTTGACTGGCTGGCTATTGGTTTATCGATAACTGATCAAATAATTCGTTGCTTGATGCAAAATAAGATTCTTTGGATATTATTTCTCATTACTTTGAAGCATTTTAATGTAAAATGGAAATGCCACAAAAAAGGATAAACTGATCTAAATCAAATCTTTATCTTTTTTTTATCTTACCTACGGTTACACTTGACTGACTGCCTATCGTTTAATCGATTACTGATTTCAAAATCCAATGCTTAATGCAAAATGAGTTCCATTCGACATTATTTCTCAGGATATTCAAAGGATATTGAATTGTTTTTATATCTTCATCCAATGAAGCTGAAGAGTGTAAAAAGATATAAAAAAAAAATTAATACTATGGATCTTTAAGCTTTCTATTGATAACACTGGTCGACAGCCAAGGTGATTTAAAGCTCAGACAAGAATATTCCTATAGAATTTTCATCGCCGAACTCAAATCCGGCCTCCAAAAGTGTCTACCACATCGACACTTTGAGAAAAATAAACTTAAGTTCCCAAAAAACAGTGTTTTTGCCCATTTTCAATCACTTTAAGAGAATAAGCCAAGAAGTGAGTCAATTTTTCAAGCGTTTGCGTGGTTCTTGGAGCAATGGGAGCAAGGGCCTGCCCACCGCTGGTTTATACAATCTATCAACGTCACTTTGTTCTCTACGTACCGTACGTAAAACGACTGCCGTGAAATCTTTTGCGAGTGGTTTTGAGAGTACTTTCAATGCTTTAGTTGGAAGCAGAAATGGTGAATTACTTGGCCCTGTTGCTAACTTCAAGTCGATTTTCGAGTATACGTTGGGTTTTCTAATTAAAAACTCACAGTTTTCTATGAAAAGTTAGAAAAATGTCTGTGTGTACTAGATCAGGTTGTCTATTTTTGATGAAATGAAATCCATTTGGCATTGAGCTATCGGTTTGAGCTGCTTAAGCGATTCCGATTTTCCTCAAAACTGATCTAGTAACTGTTGAAATGCTTGTTCCCTTCCTTATAACATTGCAGTGTTTAAGCTCTACATGGCAAGGATTACAGGCATTATAGGCATTTTTTTTTTTAAATTTCTTATAGCATTTTAGTGATTTGTCAGTCACGGTAAATGCTTGGATTCATAAACAGGAAAAAAAAATGGCGAGAAATAATCAAACTCCAAAAAATTGATTTTATCTCAAACTTCGGATTAAAATTTCAAACAAGAGAATGCTATTCGTACTTGGAATGATCCACCATTGACCGACTTCTGACTACGTTAGGCATTGATTTAATTCCGGATATCTTGGAAATATCGAAAAATTTGATCTATGTACTACATGAAGTTGTTTGTATACTTAAAAAAACTTGTCTACTTAAAGTTTGGTTGTTTTATAGTGTAGAATGTATGGGTGTTGCAGGTTCACACCTCCGGATGTGCAAAACTGCCGAATTCTGCAACATTGTTGCAGAAACATTGAAGCCATGTTGCTCAGAGTTGCCAAAAATGTGTCTAAACATGTTTAGTTTAAACTTGAATCAACTGGTGAAAAAGCCAACCACAACCCTTTACTCCATCTGATTAGTGTAATTGGAAGCCATGTCACAACACCGCCTTGAACACCCCCTATCGGTGTGGTCGGGCTTAATCCAATTAGCGACCTTGTTTTGTGAGGGAGGGCCTGCCGAAAACAATGGCCATATTGAATGGCTCCCACTTGGACTCAATTAACCTGTCTTACATGTTGCTTTAATCACCGATTCAATTGCTTTTTCTTTCAACACAGCCCTCATTGGCGTTACACATCTGTTGCTGTGGATTGTTGTCTGGCTTTGTCTGACCATCAAACGTCGCTGGCATTTCAAGTTGCCGCCATTGGATAATACCTACGGTGGACTGCTGAACAAGGCCAGTGCCCAGCCATTGCTGATGTCGAGTGGCCAGCGGACGGGGAGTAACTCGAGCAGCGGTGCCAATTCCACCAGCACCACTGTCAATGGCAACAGCAGCGATTCCTCCAAGCCAGACATGATGAGTACGGCAACCAGCACAGAGCTGGGCGGCGGCATGGGTATGGCCGCTCAAGAGGACATCTATTGGCCCAAGTTGACGCCCAGTTCGCCCAAGCTGAAGGTCACCTTCAATGAAGTAACGAGTACGTCTGATGATGTCCTACTAATTGGTGACCAAGAACAAACTGATGGCAAGCGGTAAAAAATCGTTTTCTTTTTCAGTTAAAAACAAAGGAGGCAATGTCCTTCCCCATTTTTGTCCGTTCTGCTAGCAACTAGTTTCATTTAGTTTTCACCTCACCTCACACATAACCCACATAACTGCACCACCACCAACCACCACCAACCACCACCCACCACCTGACAACCCCCCCCTGCCCCATGTTATGTGATTTTGTGTTTTTGTCTAGTTCATTGTTTTTGGTTTTGTGCACGAATCTCTACGATAATTCATGAAATCTCGAGCAGCGTTTCACAACACTAAAATTTTCCCCACATTTACCAGCACTTTGGCGTGGCATTTTGTTTGTTGATTTGTTGACTAACTTTTCTCAAAAAAAAACCAAAAAAAACAGTTTGTATACAAAATTTAGAGATTAAAATGGATAAAGAAAAACTATTTTGTTCCGCTTGTCGCCTGTTTTAAAAGAGAACTTTTGTTTGTTTTTTCAATTTGATTTCATTTTTAGTACTAGAAACTAACTAACTAAACTAGAGCTAATTGACTGTGTGTGTGTGAGTGTGTGTGGGAAAAATGTATGTTTATTAACAAAATTAACAAAAAAATGAAAAAACTAAGCTAACAATGAAACTGTCGCTGCTTTTGTGTTGTATTTGTTGTTATTTGACAAATTGTTTAACTAACCAGAACGAAATCTAATGGTAGTGAGTGTGATTAACCACATTTCTCTGCTGGAAATTGAAAAAGTATGCAAATATTGAATGTATCTATGGGTGAACCAATGGAAAAGCAATTTAAATTTGTCACAAATCTAAAAATATTTAATTTGAGCCAACTTTTTTGGTAAAGCACACACAACAACACCAAATGCAAGGCGACAATTTCCAATCCAATTTTTATTTTATATCTCATTTAACCCCATTCCTCTCTTAGCCATACGGGCCGTGGAACCGCGATATGTTTTGCCAGTTCTACGGGGGAAATTGACGACGGCGAATACGCGACACTAAGGGCAGCCACCGCCGGTGCAGTGGTGGGCATCACCATGGGCAGTGTAAAGAGTGGAGCTGGTGGTGGCCTCTCCACCAGCTTAGGTGTGAGTCTGCTACGTTTATCCGAATATGATGAGCTGCCCCCGCCTCCGCATCCGCATCCACAACAACAACAACAACAACCGCAACACTTTGTCCACAGCCATCCCCATGACTATGCCAATTTGAGTGGCCTGGGTGGCATTAGCGATGACAACATCTCCGAGGAGGGCAAACTGTTGGCCTGTGTGCGTGATGATAGCATCACCTATGCATCTACCAGAGATCTGGAGCCACCAGCAGCAGCAGCTGCACCACCGCCCCCACCACCATTGCCCATGAAGGGTGCACCCACATCCATGCCGCCACCAACATTGCAGCCACATCCTACCTATGGCAGCGGTCGCGCACCCCAAGCCATGCCCGAGATCATGCAATTGTCGCCCGAACATCCACACAAGATACATCCACAGCTAAAGCAGCCGCCTATTCATCATCCACTACAGCCGCATAATCCGCATCAGCATCATCTAGTCAGTCCTTTGGCCCCGGTCACTGTGGCCGTCCATACCAACGAAGCGCATGTAAGTTGGTCAACAAGGAGAATTGTGCCCAGTTAATGCAAATGCTGTGTAAACATATGTAGAGGAGCCAGGAGCTATTGCAACATTGTTGGAATACTCTAACAATTTATTTGTCATAGGGCGTATAGTACTAGTAAATAATAAATCAAAAATAGTAGGAACAAGTTAGAAAGTTCTTCAAGCTGTACTTTTATATAATTAGTGCCAACAAAAGTGTATGCACAGTATGTATTTTGCTGTTGCAGCTGTAAACGAAAGCAGCGCAGCGTCAGTGAAGTTTCTTTTGCTCTTAACTTAACTGCCTAGTCTTTAACAGTACAAATTACTCTAATGGTGAAGAATATCTTTGTTTTTCTACTCAGTTAAAAAATTATGACTGCAATAAAAAACGGTGTTGTTTTGTCCTATCTGATTGTACTTTTCAGAATAGATAGATATTGGGCCTAGCTTGATGTATACTAAACCACGAGGCCCTAACTTACAAATTGTGGATCTGATGGTTTTTTAGGTCTAGGATGGCTAGAGGAGATCTTGGTTTTTTGGAAATCTGAAACAAACTTGATCTGCGTACAGCATAAGTCTACCTTCATGCAAAAATTTGTGGCTCTATCTCTTGTAGTCTCTGAGATCGACGCGTTCATACAGACAGACAGACGGACAGACAGACGGACATGGCTATATCGACTCGGCTGTTCATGCTGATCAAGAATATATATACTTTATGGGGTCGGAAATGTTTCCTTCTCCCTGTTGCACACATTCGCACAACTTCATGATCCCGTTTTTAATGGGAACAGGGTATAAAAATGACACACCTGATTATTTTCCAAAACAAAAATGTAAAAATATTGCGAAATACTAACAAAGCCCGAGAAAAGTAACTGTAACAAAAAATGAGTTCTGTTCAGTTTGCGTTCGTGTGAGCAAACTAAACGTAAAGCGAAATGCTCTCACCTTGATTTGCGGACAAAGGGAATCGGAACGATATGCAACGAGCGCGAATAGTTCGGAAACGTTTGCTGCTCAATTTGTATTGGTATTTGTATTGTTGTTTTTTTTTCTGTTGCTTACTTCTTTGTTTCTCTCAGCTTCGTTGTTGTTTCGTTCCGAAACGTTCCAAGGCAGTGCAGCTGTTGGGAGAACAATATTCCAATCGTTTCGTTTGCGCTCTTCGGCAATATAAAGTTAGTGGTTTCGTTTTCCCTGACTAGAATAACAGCTACAAAACATATGAATCGTTTGATAGCTTTCGCGAACGGTTCGTTAAACGTTTCGTTTGTTTGCCCGCTCTGGACAAGAGTAATTGTCAATCCGAGAAGCATAAAAATATATAAAAAGCTATACGAGAGGTTAGCTAGCTGAGTTCCAAACTCACAGTAAACTAAGGTATTTTTCATCCGTCCACCCATAGCATTTATGTTTATTGTGGAAATACATTTCTGAGGAATATTTGAGTCTCAAATCTTAGTGACTTCAGGAACGGTAGAGTTATTACCTGTGCACATAGGTTTTAAAGGATTGTTTAAGGCTGACTTTACTAGCATTAAGTCGGAATCAGACAATGTTGCCACCAACTTCATTTTAAAGTCTCATCATTAGGCTTGCTTTTTCAGTATGTGTCGTTTCGCTGAACTGTAAACCACATAGTACTTGTGTGCTCAGAATATGTGAACCTCTGTGCAAGAAAGAAAGCAATTTTTACCAAATTTGCCAAATAAGCTACCGAACTCAATTGATGCGTGATCTGATCTGATCTGTGCTGATAAAATATGACCAAGATATGAACTGAGTGACTAGTTCGCGGACAGATGGAAGGACAATCGTCTTAGCTAGTTATGCTGATCTGATGTATACCTCATGTGATCTTAGTTGAATCCGCCTATGCAGTCCAAATCTGTGTGCAAAATTATGATAAACTTTTTCAAGTGTATTAAAAAGTCAGAACACAAAAAAGTCGACCACATGTTGCCCCAAAAAGATATCTTTAAAACGCTGAAATGGGAAGTGCTACCCCATCCGACAATGCCCCTTTCATATACCTTCAAAAACTGCCAGTTATATGGGAAAACGTAGAGTCTATCGATGGTCAATACAAGGCAAAAATTTCGCTTTAAAAAAGAGTATCAGTTGTTCGTTGTAAACCGCATGCCTGCACTTTTGTGATTAACATGACAGAGGCAATGGGTTGTTGCCTTTGTGGGGCGTGTTTCATGTCACGCCCCTGTCGCCTCGTCTGTTCCCCCCACTCTTAATGCAGCTATGCATGAGATTTATGTTTACTCTTATGAGACAGCATAAATCAGTGCCAGTGCCCAAAGAGAGCACAGGGTAGGGACACGGTTGATGGATGATTTGGTTGCAGACTCCGACAGCATAATGGAGTACTTAGACTTTTGCCTGATTTGAATTTTGTTCTCACTTGCAGGCAACCACAAACTGAAGCCAGTCGCCAGTCTTTTCCTTACTTACACTCTCCTATCTCTCTTCTCGATTCCACTTTCACTTACTCCCAACTGTCTGTCTGTCTATCTATCCTACATCCAGATCGCCTCCAGTTCCACACCCCGTTGCCTGCGTCGTGCCGACTCTGGTGTACCCAATGAGGCGCTAACGCCACGCAGTGACACCACCTCAACCACTGAGAGTACTACCACCTCGCCACCAGATCGTGCCCCCTCCGAATCCTCTAGCGGTGTGCATTCTGGTGAAGAGCGTGAACTGGAAGTGATTATAAGGCCCAGAGCAAGCAGCAAGCCACCACCCCGTCCGCCACAGCCGCCCATACAGGAGGAACCGTACGGACGTTGCACCAATATGCGCATGTCCAGCTTTAATGCGGATCCGGCCGGCTCTGTCATGAACAGTGCCACTTTGCCCATGCAGCGTACGGCCCCGGAGCAGAAGTTCGACTATACGGCACATTGTAGTACCATGCCATTGCCGGTGGGCTGTCACAGCCAGCAGCTTGCCGGCGCCGTGGGTGGCTATGCCTCCACCACGGCCATGACCAGCTCAATGGGCGGGGTGCCACAAGTGTCCAGCTTTAAGACACCCAGCATACACTATGCGAATGCAGCAGTGGCCTTGGGCCAACAACCGCCGCCACATACCACATTGCCAAATGGTGTACGCTACTCCAATCCGCATTTTCTACGCCGCTTGCCGCATGTCAGCAAGGCAGCCGAATCGCCGTATGGCCACTTGGGCTATGGGGCGGCCCATCATGCCTTTGCCAAAATGCCGCACGAGAACAGCATCATCACACCGCATCAGCATCCAACCATACATGAAGATCGGGACTCGGCCAATTATTCCATGGCCTCGGATCAGGACTGTGGACTGTATGTGACGGCTCAACTGCATTAAGCTTAAATCACATTTCCAAAATTTCAAATGCTTTGCCTATCAAACGAGACTCAAGTACTAAGTAGCACAAATCCCACGCAAAATGAAGAGAGATGACTTATGGAGAACTACCCATCCTAATGCCATATACACACTTGCATACATACACCCCTACATACATACATACATACATCCATACGCTATATATCTATATCTCTATATACATATATATATATATTTATACATGCTCTGCTCCGCTCGTATATAATGTGTAAGATAATTAAGATAATCAATCAATGTAAACTAAAGTTTATCATATCACAAATGAGAATGAATGAATATCTAAGCAGTAAGTGGAAGAAGAAGCTATATTATATCATAATCTAAACCTAGATCGTATGTGCAAGCACTAAATAATAATAATAATAATAACAATAATAATAGAAGTTCTCTGCAAAAACAAAAGGCATCATACGAATTTAAGCTGCAATTTTATGGTTTTCTTAAACTTATGCAAAAACTAATCTAAAGATATGCTACGCTTCAGCTAGTCGTTAAAGGCTTTTTGCACTCCCGCCCCCCCCTCCCCTACACACCTAAACACACATATTTTCTATGGTCTCTTAAGCTAAATAATTAACTAAATAAATGTAAAATTGTAATTGTAACAAAGCGACAATATAAAATATTATCTAATGTAACATACACCACAGATAAAAGGGGGAGAAAGAGGAATAGGAATCATACGAATACACTGCAGCATCCCATACATATCTCCAGTTTGGCTTTTAACCCCATCACCAGGCAATCGGCCACCTATTCCTACATAAAACTCGCACAACACAGTCTCCGCACACCACTTTCCATCATTTATTTTTGTTCTAAAGACTGATTAGTATTATACTTAACCAACAGTACAGCACCTCCTCCACCCCACCCCACCCCCCCCTGCAAAATTGACTTGACCTATTACATTTAGTTAATAATATTAAAACATTTGGTTCCTTGAGAAAACGCACTAGCAAAACTTAACAACTTTTGTAACATAATTTCTAATTCAATTAAATAATATTTCAAAATATATTTCAACACACAAATACCAAGTATGTCACTAATTATGTTCAACTAAAAATAAACAAAAACCCGGCGAGTAATTTGTAAAGAATATGATAAACGCATCTAAATATATACATACATACATAAATACAACTATACTAAATGATATGAAATAAATAAATGCATAAATGTTTAAATTATTTATACCAAATTAATATGTATGGATTAAATGGTTTATCAATGGTAAATAAAGACATACCACCGCTTTATGTGAAACCCCAAAACAAAACAAAACTAAATGGCTTTTGATGTGGCAACAGGAGTTGATTGGTTGGCTGGGGCGCAACAAGTGCCTGTCACAACATGAGTTCGTCCTTGCTGAGGTACAGAAAGAAACGGTGAAAGTATTAGAAAAGGAGGACACTGTGGAAGTCGAGCATAACCTGTGGTAGGTAAAATTTTAATTAATTGTCAAATACATAAACATTCACTTAAAAAAAAAAAAAAAATCTCACTGTCTTGAGTTTATGTGAAATCACATTACATAAATAGAGCCTTGAGCGAGACCTAAAATTGGTAGTGGGAACTAGAAAGAAAGTCGGTCAAGCCCGACTATAGCATACTCTGTACCAACGAAATTATACGCTCAGCATAAATTTTGATGCTGCAGAAAGCAGCGCTGCTGCAGCGAACACTCTTTTGATCATAACTCGAAAACCGTTCATCCAATCTTTACCATTCCTCTGGCTGATCGATAAGTTATCCTTATTACTAAATATATCTAGAAGGAACAACCCACCTATCTTTAAAACTGTAGGAGATATGAAGTTTTTTCTAAATTGCGGGGGCAACAGGGGGCGTGGCCAAAATTGAAAATAAACTTGATCTGGCTGCAGACACAAGAAGCATATGTCCCATACATGTCAAACCTCTATCTCTTACCATCTCTGAGATCTGTGCGTTCATACGGACAGACAGACGGACGGACGGACATGGCTATATCGACTCGGCTGTTGATGCTGATCAAGAATATATATGCTTTATGGGGTCGGAGATGCTTCCTTCTGGATGTTACATACTTTTGCACAAACATATAATACTCTATGTACCTACGGTACAGAGTATAACAAGTAAAGGCGCTGCAGTAGAGTTTCCCGACCACAAAATACCCCGTTCAATTGTTTGTTTTGGTAACAAAATTGTCATCCTAAATGTAGGCAACACTTTTTTCTAGTCCTGACCAAAAACTGGGGGGTTGCTCTTATCAGCTCAACTGTTTCGCTTCTAACTCCGGTGTTTTTTGTCCGATCTGATTGTACTTTTCAGAACAGATAGATATTGGGCCTAGCTTGATGTATATGTACTAAACCACGAGGCTCTAACTTGAAAATTGTGGATCTGACGGTTTTTAGGTCTAGGATGTCAAGAGGAGGTCTTGGTTTTTTGGGTATAAAAGGGGGTCGGGATGGAATTTTCCAAATCTGAAACAAACTTGATCTGCGTACAGCATAAGTCTACCTTCATGCAAACATTTGTGGCTCCATCACTTATAGTCTCTCTCAGACAGACAGACGGACGGACAAACGGACAGACGGACATGGCTATATCGACTCGGCTGTTCATGCTGATCAAGAATATGTATACTTGTCGGGGAAATATTATCATCCCAAGTCAGGAAGACATCATCTTGCATGTTATCAGTCATCGTTTTGTATAAATTTGGCTTGATGTTTTTATTATTCCTGGATTAGAGCAGCGAGTCTCCGCAGCCGTGTTGCTAGCTTCCTGTTCGGTAACCAAAGAGAACGTCTGTCCACACGTCAACTGTCATTAGACCGTTCGTTCCATTTCCAACACTAGCAATGCATACGGAGTCACACTCGACTCCAGTTCATACACCTAGAGTCCCACTAAACCAGGGCTGATACAAAGACAGCCAATCTCACAATCACACAGTTCGCGGACATGTCAAACCTAGTACCGCATATTACATCCTCCGACATACTTTATGGGGTCGGAAATGTTTCCTTCTGCCTGTTACATACACTTCGCACAACTTCATATAAAAATAATAAATGGAAAGTTTTGTACCTTCTGGATCAAAACACATTTCGACAAATTCGACACAGCTATACTTACAGCTGCTACAGCAGCATCAAGATTCTTACTTACACTTACACTTTTATTGGTAAAGAGAATGTGACAATCTGGCTTGACCAACTTTCTTGTAATACAATACTTAAGATTTCCGGAATAAATTTTTTAAATAAATGCATAAATGCATAACACATAACAGAATAGTTACCAGAGATGCAGTGGTTTGCATAGTTTCTAAACCGCCGGTTCGGTTCATTACATGGTTTTTAGAGTTAAATGAACCGCGGTTTCGGTTCGGTTCAGTGGTTCACAAAAGCACATTATAAAATATCATGATTTCTGTAGTAATGTGACTTTTCAACCATTTTTGAAATTTCATTCCTATAGTCCATTTGAATGTCTTTCAAATCCTTAGAGTAATGTCCAAAGTTTAATATGTCGAATTTTCTGGGACTTGTCTAACAGTTCCTAGGTGAATGCCCTTACTTATTGGCAGATTAAGATTGAAGTACCACAGATGCACTTTTAGTATTCTTCTTCTTGGTTCCGAAGCAAATAACTCGGTTTTAGATGGCTTTTTTCAGTGTTTGTTTTACTTAGGCTGCCAAGTTGCTGAACCCTTGTAGGAACTTCTTGGGGCATCTATGGCAGAGTAGGTTTATTTATGGCGGGCATATTTGTTCGTGTCGTCGGCGAATGTGGCGTTAAACAGGTCGTTGGGGCTTTCAGGAGAAAACCATTCAATGCTGTACTTGACTGACTACTCGATGTTGCTTTTAGGAAATCGGAAATGCTTTACGAACATATCGGATTTTTGAAGGAAAAAGCTCGAAAATCATTCCATGGATAGAAAGGAGAATGCTCAGATGGTACTAGTGAAGGCAGTAAGTTGTTTTCCGAGTTAAATGAGGAATCAGGTTGATTCTGGCAACAATAGTTGCTTAGCCGCACTGAAAATAAGCAAGTAGAATGGTAAAACATTGTCTGTGAGCAACTTTATTGGCCTGCTGTCTGTGTTGTTTTGATGATATCTTATGTATCACTTGATTACTTCTCTTACCTTGAAGATGGTGACTTAGGGAACTGGAAGGGAAGAGACTGAAAATATCCATACGCCGACCCCCTACATACTTCCAAAAAAGAAAAAACACATTTGGATCTGCTTTATTAGAAAACAATTTTAATGAATTTCTTGTTTTGTTTTTTTTTTTCCTCTTTGTTTTTTGGTTTTGTTATTTAAGTGTTTAGTTTTAGTTTTACACATTTCAAGTTTTTGTCTTGTGTTGGTTTTTCTCATTTTTTTTTGTTTTGTTCTTGTTTTGTTAATAATGCCGTTCTCTGCAAATTTTTAATAATATAATTTAGTTTTTGTTTTCTCTTTTTTTTTCATTTCACAGTTTATTGTCGTTTCTCGACCTTCGATTGTTGTCGAGATATTAAAATACGATACAAGTATTTGGGAGCGCATATGGCGCTGTTTCAACATTTTTTCTTCTTCAATAAATGATATATTTCTGGTTGTTGCTGTTGTTGTCCTCTTTGTGTATTTGAGTTTGCATTTGCATTCAGTTTGAACTTAGTAAGTAGAATTTTTGTTGTTGTTTTGAAATAACTTGCCATAATATATTCATTTGTTTTCGGTAACATTTCTATATGCGATTTCTTGGGGTTTCTAAGAAGAAATCGGAATGTTGAATGGGAATGATCCAAGAGCGGTTGATATTGATTAATTGAAGCATTTGAGTTCAAAACCATAATTATTTGAGGATAGAAGATGAAGAGTGAGTGAGGAGTGTAAAAAGTCTGATTATTTATATATGTAAGTATGTATCTCGGCTCTATATTGTATAATTAGTTTGCTGGAAACCTCGCTGATAGTTTTCTTCTTCTTTTTTTTTTTTCAAATTTCTTTTGTTTATTTAAAAGCGCTTTCGGCTTGCAACATTTTGTATGCATTTTCCTTTTTTTTGGCATTTCAGTTTACGTATGTTTCTTTTGCTCTAGTTCTATGTAGGAAGCGGCTGTTTTTGGATGGATGTGCATATATATATGTGTGTCTGTGTGTGTGTGTGTGTGTGTGTGTTTGGTATGTGCAAAAAGCTGAATGGACGGAAAGGTTCAAATCAATATCGTAGCCATGTGAGCTTAAGCAAAAGGAATTGTTTAATGATGTTGTTTCGAATAGGAACAATAGCTATTATGGCATTTTTTTACTTCACTCGCTCTCCTTCTATATGTGTGTATATATAAAAACCTGATGCTTCCCTTCTCCATGCTCTTCTCTGTCTGTCTGTCTCTGCTCTTAGGCATGTGATATGTTTACTTAAAATCTTTATCTAAAAATGCATAGCAAAATGTTGCAAAGCGCTAAAGAACTAAATAAATTTGCTTGTAGGTTAAGTTGGTACTGGGGTTGGGTGATGTGAAACAGCATTTACTTGAATTTGACTACATGACATGGGTGGGTTGAAAAGTTGATATTCATGTTTACCAAAACGTTTTTCTGGAAAGAAAAGTCTTGCATTTTTAGGCCCTAGCAGCACATTTGTTGTTGTAAAGCACATACTTAACCTGGAATCGCTTAACAAAATCACCGAATGAACAGTTTCATAAAATGCAAATGCAAAAAGGTTCTGAAGGTTCTAAAAGATCGAGAGAAATCGGTGTCATGAACCACATCGGTCGGATAAGATGACTACTGACTACCAAGCATCGATTTAGTTCTTCAAGTCTTCAAATTTCCCTCTAGCACCTTAATATATTTCCCTAGATGATCTGTAACAAGTCTTATATTAGCTGGGAAAGGTGACCGGTTGATTTCATGTGTGCCGATGCTGGCTTAAGCTCAGATCCTACGCCCTTTCGTATTTCAAACTTATTAGTTTTGTGTTAAATATATATTTAGTGCTTCAAACCGGTGTTGAACCTAAACACAAAGGCCCATCCGAGTCGTTTTCATAGTATATGTACAAAATGTTCGATTCAAACAATCATTCAAGTCAATTTCTACGGACCTTCTATAACCTTCAATAATGTTTGAATTCATAATTAAAGATGCGACTTGGACAAATTTTGTGGTGACTCCAGCGAAAAAGTTCATCGGTGTCACAGAATCTCGAGGGATTTCATTTTATAAGTCGGAATTTACACGATGAAGCAAACTGCATGAATTCTGTGTGTAAGTAGTTTCTTGAATTAAATGGAAAATAAGATGCCAGGCTTGCTTGAAGGGAGCATTATGTGGAATACTATTCCAACAATACTTTCAGTGGCTTGGTAAATTCTCTTCAATATAGATAAAGAAATACTTATGTGCTTACACTTTGACCTTGGAAAATAGAACTACTTCAAAGACAACTTCACAGTTGATCATACTTCTACCTTTTAAAAAGCTAGAATATAGATTCTTGATCTAATCTTTACACCTTTCATGATAAGTAGCGATATCTTTGAAGATCTGAGAAGACAGAAGTAGTACACCTAGCTAAAGATTTCGTTAGCAGTGGTCGTCAGATGGCTAGTTCGAATCAGGTGCATTTTTGTTTCACAGTTGTAAGCATTTGGAACTCTGGGCGAGATCCGTTTCGACTACAAACGTGCTTGTAGCCTTCTTCACACTTTTTAAATACATATTTTTATCAAATCACTTAAAACTCTTAAGACAAATTGCTTTTAGGAGTTTAATATTCTTATATTAAAACAATTTTTAAGAGTTCTATTTCATAAGTGAACTGTCTTTGGTTAAAAATTGTATGAGCTCACAGGATTGAGTTGGCTTATGTTGGGAATGTGGATGTATATCAATTATGGATACCTTGATGGAAATCGTAGAAAACCCATTCGTTTGATGATAGCTTAGGAGTCATAGTGTAGATCTGTTGACACATTGATCAAAACACCCAAGTGGTAATCATTTGTGTTTCCAATACGAGACGATTGCTTGAATATAATTATATATGTAGATATGAAAATTGGATCGTGGTATGTTTGAATGCTTAAAACTTGAAAACGACTGAACCAAATTGGATACTTCCTTCTGTTGGTTTGTTCGTAATTGCTAAAATTTTAACTGGTGTCACTCTAGCAGCTCTTATGGCTTTCAGTTTCGTTCAATTACAGTTCCCCACATGGCGCAGTAGGCGGTCATTCTGTTTTATAGCTCAGCAAATGTTCTGTACGATTTGTTTTGTTTTTCCCATTTGTATTTGAATTTTAATAGCATACTTATCGATCGTTTGTCTTCTTTATTTTGGTTATTTCATAGGCAATTTATTGATAAATGAAAACTTTATACGAAATCCGAAAGCTGTTGTCGAAAAGACTGGTAACATGACATATGTAACCCTAACCCACCTATGCCACTAACAAACACAGTACAATCTCATATTTTCAATTGTTTCACATCATTTAAAGTAAACGAATTCAATTTACTATGGAAAAGTTGGCAAATTATTTGTGATATCTCTATGCTTAATATCTTTGGCAAGCAGGTAACTCTTTGTTTTTTTTTGTTTTACAGCTCACACTATTTATTTGAAGGTACTTGATGCGGTTTCGAAAAACAAAGTAGATTCTCTACAGCTGCTAGAAGCGCCCTAAAGTGAAGCAAAACTCAAAAGTTATGTATAGTCTCTCTCGCATGGAACAAAAACTCTCACATTTTGGGGTGACTGTGAAAGTGTTTGCCCATACGTGTAGAGTGAATCAAATGTCAGTGTGTGTGTGTGTGTGTGTTTATTTGTTTGTCTGTGTGTGTGTTCGTCTATGTACAGCTTCTTAAGTTAGTCAAATATTTTGTTCTGTTTGTTTGCTGGATTAATACAGATGTGTATCCCTCATTGGTTTTTAGTTTCCATTTTAATCTTTAACTTTAAGTTGATCGTAAATTAGGCTTATTTAAGTGTTAGTGGTTCTTTGCTTGCTTAAACGTATTTAAATATATATTTATCTGTATTTATATACTTAAATAACTTGCCTCTTGAAAATCTATAACTTTTTGGTTTGTTCATTTATTGATTTAGATTTAGCTAATTTTTTAAACAATTTGTATGCTCCTCTCAGCTCTGACATTAGCACGTTTTTTTTTTTTAAATAGTTTAATAATTTAATCATAATAATAATAATCGTATTACCAAAATAATAAAAATTATTTGAAATATGCATAATTTACAAGTATCATTTGTTCAAATATTATCCATTATGTGTGTGTATATATATATAAGTATATATGTATCTGTTTAATCATTTTACTGCTCTGCTTGTGTTCTCGGTTCTTGGTTTTTAAATGCATTTGTTTTCATGACTTACAAAAATTAGATTTATCTCCTCTGTCATAGAATGTGTAGAAAAAAAGAGACTTGGACTTAGCTTAGGCCAGCAACATGCCGCATGAGGATCGGGCGCTTTCGTGTACATTGTCCTGACCATGGTCCTTTGCTATTTGGCTGCCTGGCTGGCAGCTCTTTGCAAGGGTTACTGCAATTACGTGGCAAAATGTGGAATTAGTATGGCAAATGGAAGGGGCATCCAAAGCGCTGGTATGTAGTTTGGTTTGTCAATTGTGGTAAACGGGCAAATTGGTTAGTAATTTTTTTTATTGCTGCCAAATTGGTTGTTCAAAAAGTTATGCAAAGTATTTTGTATATTATTGATAATTGGGTATTGTGGCTGTAAAATGGCAAAATGGCTGTACTAGCGCGCATATAAGAAGAGCGGAAAGCAGCTAAGTTAGAATTTTGATATTGAGATAATGAGACAATGACGAACACCCGCAGACTTGTTGTTTCTTGGAATGTATAGACTAAAGTTACTAGATTGTACAAATTTTTCCCCTCTTAGATTAGCTACTCAAACAAGAAGGATAAAAAATAATTCATATATTAATTTTTCAAATCTTCTGAATAATTTTTAGCTTTGTTGAATGAAAATCTAAAGTTCTTGTAACGGTAAATGGATATTTTAATTTCCAAAAATTTCCAAAATCAGCCAATGGTTACTTTTAAGTGTTTTTTGTTTTTCTTTTTGTAGAATAAACTTGTTAAAAGAAAATACATAACTAATGGAGGTTATAGGTATAAGCTTGACTTGAGGCTTTGCTCAATGCTTAAAATAGTTGAGAATTGCAATGCTGCCTAACGATTATTTTAGGTAAATTTACTCTAAAGATGAAAAGATTGAAAAATCTAAAAGTAAAAAATCCATATCATACTATCATATTATCATATTATCATATTATCATATTATCATATTATCATATTATCATATTATCATATTATCATATTATCATATTATCATATTATCATATTATCATATTATCATATTATCATATTATCATATTATCATATTATCATATTATCATATTATCATATTATCATATTATCATATTATCATATTATCATATTATCATATTATCATATTATCATATTATCATATTATCATATTATTATATTATCATATTATCATATTATCATTATATTATATTATCGTATTATCATAGTATTATATTATCATATTATTATCTTGTATCTTATAAATGAAATAGGATGATCAACTATTTGTTTTTTGCCTAAGATTATGTCAACTTCTCAAGTCTGTGGGCGTCACCAATCGTCATCGTAAATGATGTTGATAGTTTGCAATTAAATTTGAAGTGCACTTACAATTCAGTTCATTTGCTTTTGGGCAACTTTTTTCACATTTGAATTAGAAAATTGTGCTTGGGTTTGTTTTGGTTTGGGTGCTTAAAGTGTTTTCGTTGTTGTTGTTGTTGTTGTCTGTTATTCGCCCGGCTCCTCCATAATAACAGATTCACCGGCCCAAACAATCGGACGACCCTGGTGTGTTGGTTGGTGTTGGTGTTTGTTTTTAGAAAAATTGATTTATTTGTAGAATTCGGTTTGTAGATCTAGAGAGCTATACTTAATAGTATATCTGATAGCTAGCCGAGATTTGCCATTTTATACATGTATGTTGGTGTGTGAGTGTGTGGGTGTGAGGGTTAGTGTTTAATGATAAAGCAGAATCAATTGAGAATAACGGCAAAATAATTAAAGAGGTTAAACTATTGAAATGTTAAAATGAGGTTATTTATTAAATAATGTCAAGGATGTCCCAAGATGCACGCAACATGATACTAGAAAAAAAAACTGGCTGTATATCTAACATTTTATGAAATTTTTTGAAGGGTTCAAATTTTAACTATAAAACAACTGAAAGCTCCATCTAAATAATGAAATAGTTCTCGTCTTTTCTGTTTTAGTAGTCTATCTATTTACTAAGTTTCTTTTCAATAAACTCTTTGCTTCCTTCTCGGGGATATTAATGCAGAAAACTGTCGACCTTACGCGAGACGGTGCAATATATTACTGTAAAAATTCAGACTTTAGAATAAGCTCTCAGCAAGCAAGAAGAATAGTCCTTTGTGAACTTCTGAAATGAAATAAAAATCGTACTAAGACTACCGGAATCAAGATCATTCTTTGACAAAAGTAGAGTGGTGTCCAATTTCCATGAACCGTAGTATGTTGTACTCACAATATTGACCTAAGAAATACCAAATTCTATTCCAAAAAACAGAGGAAAGTTAACTTCGGCTCGGCCGAAGTTTGCATACCCTTGCAGCACGTTTTTTAACTAATTTGAAGGACATATATACTGAAAACAAACAAGTTTTTCTCAATAAGACGACTTTTCTTATATATACTGAAAACAAACAAGTTTTTCTCAATAAGACGACTTTTCTGACTCTACTTTTGTATGACAGCTGTACTGTGGAGATGTCCGATTTCGATCAAACTTAGTGAACAGCATGGAAAAGCTTGGAAAACTAAGATATACAAAGTTTGGAGGCGTTTTCTTTGAAAACAAAAAAGTTTTTCTAACTAAAACTAATTTCTTGAACGATCATTCCTATGGCAGCTATATCCTATAGTCATAACATTTTGACAAAACTTTAGAATTGTGTGAAAGCTTATAAAATAAATTTATGCCAGTTTTGAAGAGGTTTACATTGAAAACAATAATGTTTTCTTACAAAGACTATTTTTCTAACCTTACTTTTGTATGGCAGCTATACTATATGGATGTCCGATTTCTACCAAATTTGGCAGAATTATGGAGAAGCATTGAAAACTAGTAAATGGAGAATTTGAAGACGTTTTCATTAAAAACAAAAAAGTTTTTCTCACTAGAACTGGTTTTTCGACCGATTGTTTCTATGGCAGCTATATGTTATAGTCATCCGATCCGGCCAGTTTCGAAAAATGTGCAGCGTATTTGTACCAGAAGACTTCGTGCACAGTTTGGTCGCTTGAAACTGAAGGAGGAGATAGCATAGAAACAGACGGACATGGCTATATCGACTCAGCTCGTCATGCTAAACAAGAATATATATATATACTTATGTGGTCGGAAATGCTTTCATATATGCGTTACAAGCATCTGGAATATACCATCTGCAAGGGTATAAAAATTCGATCTTCCACCACCGGAATCAAGCTCATTCCCCGATAAAAGTAGAGTAGTTCAGTTTTATTCGAACTGAAGTTGGTGTCATATTATTACCATTTTGTGCTCACAATATGTGCCTAAAAAATAAAGAATTCTATTGTAATTAAGTAGTAATTGACTCCTTCCTCCCTTCTCTGGCATATTAATGCATGCAACTGTCGACCATACGATAAGTCACTGTACAGACTGCAGACTTATAAGAATAAGCCCGAAGGAAACAAAAAGTGTGGTGTTGTTTTAACACGAACTTGTTCTTCAGATAAAGATCTTGTTCTTAGTGAATGGATTGTTTCTCAACGCTTCCCTGCACAGCCAAAATGTCATTTTGCCTGAATGTTGGAACATCCCTGTTAGCTACGCATGCAATAGTAGAAGAATGTCAAGCAAAGTGTTTTGTTATGTTGGTTGAATTGGTGGGGTAGTTGGGGATAGAGAAACATACCTATATGAGTATTTTGAGTACGAGTCTATAAAAAACTACGTTGAAGTAACGTTAACGGTGATTTTAGGTGACTTGCGAGAGGTTTTTCATTTGATTTGTAGTTTTTCTTTGTTCATCAATTAAACAATTGTCATGGTTTTAACGTCATCTCTGATGGTGTGTGGTTTGTGGTGTGCGTGTGTGAGTGTATTTGTGTGTGTGTGTGTGTGTGTGTGTGATAACAAGCGTTTCATTTACAGGAGTGCGTGTAACTTTGTCAATTTTCAAATCGCTAACTAAAAACAAATGCCGTTGATTCTAGGGCTTTTCATTTTGCTTTTGTACAGTTGTGACTACACTACAAGAAATTTTCGGGTGTATATATATATATATATATCTATGTAAATATATAAAAATGTTTGTATAGTATGCAAGTTGTAGAACGCCTTGTTGTTGTTGTTGTTGTAGTTGTTTTAGAGTTTGAGTGAATCGAGTGAGGCTAATGATGAGCGCCTAGAGCCTAAACCTATATTAGTGGGACAACTGACCAGTGAGGTGGTGCCAAAGAGCTTGTACCAGCCGATGACGATATTAGAGAGATTCAGATCGTCTAGCATTATCTGTGCCACGCCCATAAACACTTTCTTCTCAATGCGGCCGTAATCGCCCCAGACGGTAACCTGTTACAAA
Organism: Lordiphosa andalusiaca; assembly: GCA_035044965.1. Classification (NCBI taxonomy): domain Eukaryota; kingdom Metazoa; phylum Arthropoda; class Insecta; order Diptera; family Drosophilidae; genus Lordiphosa; species Lordiphosa andalusiaca. The sequence continues at coordinate 58,405 of JAWNNM010002858.1, read as the reverse complement.
AATATAGTTAAAAAAGTGAGCGGGACTATCCGAATCGGGCTTACCTGTAGAATACAACCATTGTAGGGCTGTTTGAATACCAATTGCTGCTGATACAGCGGATCCAGGGTACGACGTGCGGTTGAGGTTTTCATCTTATCAATGCAACGTTTACCCGAAACCAGATACACCTTCACATAAGGAGCGGGTAGCATTTTCGAAGAAGGTTTTTGCTGAGAAAAAACACAGGGGTTAGTTTCTGAAAATTAGAGCCGAGTTTGGTTGCACTAACCTGCAAACCCCTGGCTCGTATTACCTCCACCTCCAGAAAACCCTTCTGATGGCAAAGCGACAGCTGTATATCACCCAGCGAGGGAGCTCCTAGCACCTGACGACCAACCAGTTGACCTGGCCCCAGGCCATCCACAAACTCATTGAGAGCCCCGTCATTGCGCAAAGAGGGCGAGAATCTGTTCATGGCGTTTTGGTGTTGGTTTTTTTTTTTTGATTTTAAAGAAAAATTCTTTAGTATAATTTTTGCTGCAGTTGTTTTTTTGAGTATGTTTTAAAAATCATTAGGTTGAAATTTACACAAATAAAGGATATTATTTTGTTTTTTTTTTTGGTAGAGAAAGAACTCTTATACACAGGGAGTTGTAGAAAGACAGTTGTAGTTGTTGTTATTGTTGTTGTTGTTGCTGGTATTACTGGTTGGTTGCGACTGTTTTTTTTTGTATTTTATGGTTGAGTGGGTGAGAGTGGTTTGTGGGTAGTTGAGAGTGGTGCAGAAGTGGTAGAGTGGTGGCTTGATAGTGTAAGTGTGAGCATGCAAATGACTTGCATTATTCTCGATAGCTTAAGTGCAGTAAAAGTTTTGTAAATATCTAGAATTGTTGGGGTCCTTTTTGAGGTAAGTTGTTCTAGGTTTTGATAGACTTAAGATGGTTTTAAGGATAGTTTCACTGAGCACAACTACAAAGTTGGGGTTTGGGAAAGGTAATTTATAATCTTTTTTAAAAGTTAACTTCTTAAAATGATTTCTGTAGTCGTTATTTCAGATGTCAGTGACTGGGCAGAGCATTACTTGGTTGCCCCCACTACTAAGTTTATTTCTTATTAATATAATGTTCCCGGAAGGCCCAAAAGATATATTATATACATATGTATATATCATTCTCGCAAATAGTTTCTGATATTTATATTCAAGTGCTCCATTTTGACTCTTAACAAAGTGCTTGCTAAGCCCCTCAAGGTTAACGGTTGATTGTAATTAAACATTACTTTAAATTTATTATATAATTTAACACTAGGCCACAAGGTTAAGTTTATTAAACAGTTGGTTGCGATTCTAGATGAATGTTGGGTGAGCGAGTCTGCCCCATCACGTCCCCACTTTTGGTACTCAGAGCTTGAAGCTGCTAAAAAGGCATTTTTTGAAAACTTTTTTAATGCTCCTTTTATGGGGAACTTTATTTGTCTTGAATCACTTTGCTTATATTATAAAATACTATTTCTTAGCTTTAAAATCCACAGTCCTGCATATTTAAGCGATTTTTGTAAGCGAGATATACCATTAAAACGTAGGTACCGCCCAAAGATATGCAATGCACTGTTGTTGATTATTTTCATTTGGATTTGACACAAATCTCTAGCTATCTAGTCAATTTTAATTCAATAAATTTTGTAGTGCATATATTCGGGCAGAAGACAATTGTAAAAATTGGTAAAAATTCGGCTAAAAAAATCACAGAATTCTTTGGGATAGTTTGTTTTAAAGCTAAGATGCCATACTAAACAGTGAAATCAAAGAGAGTTGCCACAAGAGAACAAGGTTTCTTAGAAAACGTGTGAAAAAAGAGTAAAAATTATTATTTTAAGCTCAAATAATTTTAAATCGAAACATGATGTATCATTTTCTAGAACAGAATTATCTATAATCACCTTCAATTCTTCAATTTAATGGAAAAAAACTAATTTTGTTGTCAATACAAATTTTGGAATTATATGCAGATAGTTCGCTTTGTCTGTATAATAAAGTCTGTTTTAAAGGCTTCCCGTCGTAATAATTAGCAGACATTTTGCAGTCACAGTACAAGTCGCTTTGCATGTTCATTTTGTATCGAAAATCCATGAAATAATTATACAGTATATATAGAGTAGTTGTAGAAACAACTGCTTGCTTATATGATCTTTCAAGAAAAGCCCAAAAAGTATGCAAAGTGTGAGCCATGACTAGAAAAATTATTGCTTAGTAATTGACAAAGGAGATTTCATTTACACTAAATGTTTTGAATGAGTACCATGAAAGAGTTAAATTGTGGAAATTATAATTAAGTATTGTATGGTTAGTTTGCATCAATATCTTTAAAAGCAGCAATTGTCTGCATTAGCGTTGGGTCAAGTAAGTTGACGAGACCCAATATTACCTACTGAAAGACTTTCATTTACTCTGTGATACATAGCTTACGGGCCAAGCATGACGGAGCTGTCATTTGAGTTTAGGATCTCAGCTGCAAAGTAATTTTTTAATATAGCCAAACAAAATTCTGAATTCTAAAAATATTACCTGAACTAACTCATTCATACATGCTTCATTTGAGTTTACACTAAAAGAATCATTAGATTTACAAATTTACCACCCTGCAGTTGATTCAAACCTGAGCAGTAGGAATAACTGAATTTCATGCCTGAATTCAGGTCTGACCCGAGCTGAAGGTCATCGTTCCATAAAAAATTGTTAAAACCAGTTGGGAATTTGAGAACAGATGCGCATAAAAATGTTTTTAATTCTTTTTGCACAGTTTTTGAGGCTAGCATTATGGGTCTATTGTGTACTCATCTTTATGATTTTACATTTTTTATCTTTATGATACACTCAGACAAAATCAAGAAACACAAAAGGAGTCAACAGTAAGGTAAGTAAACCAATACTTAGTTCAGGTTCTTTTCAAACCCATTTTGGGATGAACATTACTATGTACTTCAAACCATTTTTACTTACAGTTAGTCCCTCATATTCTTAGGACTAGCCCGTCACACTTTCAGACCAGTTAAGTTCAAGGTAAATATAAGTACAGAATGATCTTCGTTAAAGTCATTATATTCTTGAAGCCATCTTGAGCACATAAAATATGTACAAAATGTTCTTGGTTTAAGCCATACGATTTAAAGGGCTGTTACGAAACTGTTCAAGGTAATTGTATTCAATCAATTACTAGATACAGAAAGTACTTGAGCTTTGTGTTAGAAACAGTTGAGAATTTGTAGAATCTTTTTAAGATAATTAGCATTTTTCGCTGCATACTAATTGGGGGGCTTGTGTTGTAAGTCATTTCAAATAACTTTGTATATAACTCGGCAATGCGCTCTTTAGAAGCTACGGGCTTAGGGTAACTACAAAAATTTCTTTGCATAAAAATGTTGGATAATATCCAATCAATTAAATAAGAGATCTTTTAGAAATTTTAGAATATTTTGTACTTCATTTTGATTTGGGTCAAAAGTATGTTAAAAAATGGAAAGTCTTAGTTTTTGATAGCAAAGTTCTGATACTAATACCAAACTGACATAGAAAGACCGATTAGTTCTGATCATGGTTGTAGTATTCTTCATTCCTAACAAAGATGCTCACAAGAAGCGATGATAATAATCCTAATCTTACAAAATGGCCGAAATCACGTATGTTTCAAAGCAACTAAATCTATTTGGGTATCCCAGAAATCTCTAGAGATTTGCCTTTAAACAGTTTCATTCCGCATTGAAGCTACTTGACCTCGTATGTAAAGTGTCTCTAAAATGCTAGGCTACTAGATTAGATGACACAAATTGGGAGATTTGAAACGGAACTGCTTCCTTTTCTAAAGTCTAGTGGTAGCTTATCACTTTAAGTATAAAGTTTTTCTAGCCAAGTTGTAAGTTCCAAAGCTTATACTATAATTTCTAAGGACATCTCCCTAAAAGTATCTCTGTCACATTTATTTTCCCCAAATTCCGTTCCTTGTTTTTGTGCTCAGTGTGAACTGCTCCTATGTCAGTTAACGACATGTGAAACGTTAGTGCCATTTTTGTGGTTGTCTAGGTGCCTAGTTCTAGTGGTTTATTTAGTTTTATAAGCTGTACACACATTTATTTGATAACTTATTTACAATGTTTATTTAGATATCGATGGAAAATTATAGAATGGAAATGAACAGAGCTCAAAATATTTTCACATGACAGAAAAATACACAAAGAAGTGAAGAAGAACCAAACAACTAAAAAACCGAAATTGTAAAATTGAAAAATTGAAATACATTTAGGAAAAGGATACAAGAAAATTAATAAATAGCAGGCTGGCTCAACGATTTCAAGGCGCACACAGAGTTAATAATTAGGACACAAAGATTTACAGAGAGAGAGAGAGAAGAGAGAAAGTGATTGAGGAGAGTGAATATTAATGCTAGAGGCGCCACATAAATAACCATTTACAAAGCCAATGGAAAGTGTACACGAGAGAGAGAGAGAGAGAGACAGAGGAACAGAGAGAGTGAGAGTCAGAGGCACAGGCAAAGTAGAGAGTTCACAGAGAAAAGGAGTTCGGTTCTTAAAAATATTTTTGGTTGGTTAGCTTGTCCGGTAACAGAAACTTACGATGAACCCTCGGAGCTAGAGATTGAATGTATGCTGCCGGCACTGTAACGGGTCACCGGTGGCACCGGCGGTACTTCCACCGAGCGCTGGATACTGCCAGCCGAGCCGCGCGATTGCCGTTGGTGATATGGATGTGGTGGTGGTAGTGTGATATGATGATGACTAGTGGAGGAGGCGCTGGTACTAGAGCTGCCTGAATACTGTGCCTGATATTGGTCTGTCGAGAACAACGATTTATATATATATATATAGTATATATTATGTATATACATCATAAAGACGGATTGGATGTGATTGGGCGAGATAGCGACGCTGGGATTTCTATCAATTTTTTTGTTATTATTGTTATTTTTGTGAAAACGACGCTGGGCTATTGGAACACATGAATTTCATCAACTGACAGCAGCACCCGAAATAGCATAAACTGTACAGAAACCAAAGCCAGAGAGTGGAAAATCCAAAAGTTTAAAATCAAATTGTACAAAATCAGATTAAATAAAGCATTAAGAACATAGAGCTTACATATAGACTAAGTATTGAACAAGATATAGTGGCGAAATGATTGAAAATTAGACGTATAAATAAAAAAAAAACATTGTTTTCATAATTCGGTTTTTTTTTTTTTTTTTTTTTGGTTTTTTGGCACTTTAAGACATGTATGAACCTTGCAGGGTAGTTAGAATAGTTTAGTCTCTTGAATATCTGAGCGATTCGTAGGAAATAAGCCCCATATTAGTCAATCGAAAACAGCCGAAAAGAATCTTCTAGAGAGATTCTACCAGGTTTGTTCGAAATTAAACTATAAATATTTATGTTAATTGAGCCTTTAGTACGTCGAGGTCAGAATGGGCCATTTGGTGACTATCGCGGGTACAAAACAATGATATATTTCAGCATGTTTTAGTTGAATTGAATCGTAAAGCTTTTATGTTGGTCATTAACAAGACAGAGCCGGACAAAAACCAATCCATAAAGTAGTCGTAGTTAAATTTCTCTAGTTGACTTGATTGCTTTGCTAACGGGAGCTTGCATATATAAAGCAGAAGATATATTGCCTTTTTGAATATATATTGACTTTTTGAATCGGTGATTGCAGAAAAGCAATTTTTTGTGCTCACCAACACAAGCACAATTTTATGTTTTCTTCTATTGCTCAAGTCTGATTAAGAGCTTCTTTAAGAAGTGTCTTCAAGGGCTCTTTGCAGAAAAAAATAGTAAAATAAGCAAAAGTGGGTGAACAAATCTCTGTTTATATTATTGAGATAATTTTCCCTGGAGACAGCAGCAGAGATTGCATGATTTGACACAGTATTTCTCACTTTTGGTTTGTTTTTGCAAGCGAGGAGAAAAATGGTTTGTTGTCTTGTAATCATTTCAGCCCAAAAGAGATTGCATGGTAATTTCTCCCTTTTTGGCTTGTATTTGGAAGCAAAAGCAACAATGATTTTGAACTCTAATAGTTTAGGAAGAGCGAGTAGCTCAATGAAAATGTGATCATAAAGATCGAATTACCAAAAACTATAAAATTTGTGCTATACCGATCAGCTAAGTAATAACTTAACCTTCTTTTGAAGTAAATGTCTAGTGTGACCATAGTTCATAACAATTCAGCTGCTACTGAATTATTATAAAACAGTGTGGTTAACGAACTATTCTGTAGTTCTGCTGGTGTTAATAAGTATTAATAAGCCTAATGATCGAAGCATCACTGATCGACTTGTAATGCAAGTTCTTACATGGTTTGGCATATAATTAGCTAGTGTTTGGTCTTGTGTCAAGTGCTCACTACCATGAGTTAGGCGATTCGTTAATGCCTTACCGGTGCAGACAAACTACAGCGTACGAACCTAATCGTTTCCGTTGGGTGTCAACTCTAAAAACGGATGTAGGTAAGCTGTCGCAAAATTCCGATTCTGTGACCGTTTGTCATTTGGTGGTATTTCGCTGTTGATAATGTGAATTTGCTCGGTCACACTGAACCATACTGGCCGTTTCATTACTGAAACCTATCCGAACGAAGAGCTTGCCGGAATGACGCTGAATGACGAATTACCTTAGAGATTAAAGTTTGTACAGGCTCAGCATAAAATTCAAGAGTAGTCACGCCTAGACCTTAGAGGCCGAAGACATTGACACGAGCCAAGCACATGCCGAGGCTTGGCTCAAGAGAGCAAAGATGGCTCAGTTAACTTGCAGTTCGAGACAGCGGTCGATGAGGGCAGGTCAGAACTAGTAACAGTCTCACTTTTTGATCCTGCCCTTTTTGCTAAGTTCACAAATTTTAGCTAAAGATGCCTAAATAGTCAACCTTTCTGACATATTTGAGCAAATTATAGGCGAATGGAACCATAGCTCGAGAACTAAATACGACATAATCTGCCATCATGGCTGTATTATCACATTTTCATTGAAAATTGTATCCAAATTATTTATCTTAACCGGATATCGTGAAAAAGAAAACTAAAGACCAAATACAAAAGCTTCGCGTAGATTAAAAGCTTGTTAAAATGATTGATTATAGGATTGATATAAGGCAAATAAATGTAAATGCTCAGGCTCTTTTGGTGTATCACTAAATTTGGAACTGGCAGAGTTTTTGCTGAGCGCGTGAGAGTGACAGTAGAGGTGACATTTGAGTGTTACTAGTGCTGTAAAGATCGAAGTATTGATCTACAGTGCATTTATGATGAGCTTGGAACAGCCATAGAAGCTCTACTGTCTATACAAACGCCAAAAGTTACTTGGGGAGTTATATTAAATGATATTTCCATTTGCATAAAGGTGGTCGTACTTCCAAAAACCATAGACCAAAAATATGCTAAATACACTGAAAATATATTTGAGATATACGGGACTAAATCAATCCCAAACGTTGGCAGAAGTCGGTGAAACCCGGATTTTCTCATTCCAAGTACGAGTTGGTTTGACTTGATCTGGGATATCACGGATTAAATGCGAATTTTGCTTGAATATTCAATCCAAAGGTCAAGATAATATCCACCATTTTGAGATTGATTCTATCTCGACAGTTTTTTTTCTGTGTACAAGTGAATGTCAGTTAAATTTGAGGACAAATTTGCAATATGGACCCTCGATTTAACATATGTGTGCTGTCGTACACGCACAGCATACTAATGTAATATCGAAGGTCCACATTGAAAGCTCCTTTTATCGTTCATCGACAGGGCCTGTACTTGTTGGGTCTTTGGAACTTTTCAGCTTATGTTGATTCCAGTAGCATGCTTTTACTTCTTTCTAAGGAGTTTTCTGATAGAGTGCAATTGATTTTCGTACCTATCAAACCATATCAACTTCGTTAAGTGTACTTCTGGTTACTAAAAACAGCTTGCATTTTGTTTTTCCGGCTGGTAAGAGCTTTGATTTCGGTTGAAAAGCTTCGCGTAGACTAAAAAGCTCACTCTACCATAAGTTTATGACTCAGAGCTATATATCTCCCCTACACCTGCAAGGTATCATAGCTTCGGTAAGCCGAAGTTGAGTTTTCTTAGCTGTTTTTGTTTTTACCAACTTTTGCGCTCTAAAAAGTAGCTTGGTGTTTAGTTCTAGTTGTATATATATTTAGAATATATATATATATATTTTTATTGAGTATGTATCGATGCATAATTTTGTTTCTATATGCTGGTCCAATTATCAGATGATACTGTTTTGGTGGTTCTTTGTGTGTTTTGTTGTTATTGTTGTTGTTGTTGTTGTTGATGTCTGTGGACTTTCTTGACAGAGCTCCCTGTATATATAGATATCTAGAAATTGCATTTTGATTCTTACGCAAAACAATACAAGAACTGAAGAAAACGTATAGAATTCAGATGATAAACATTAGTTTTCGCTGAGGCTCTGATCACGGATATCGCTTACCGCCTCGAACCGAAAACATGGCAACTGGTTAATTGATACTTAAACGGCTGTAATAGATGGGTAGCAGCAGCTGCATATTGTCTTGTTTTGTTTATATATAATTTGTATTCATATAAGTAAGTAAGAGTAAGTAAGTAAGTAAGTATATGTATAGGTAACTCAAGGCATGCGGTTTGATCAAAATTCTAGAGTAAAAATGTAGTGTTTGACTGGGGGGTTGTTTGTGGTTGGGTGGGGGAAATCATTTTGGGGGTAAATGGCATTAACAATTGAAACGGGGTTAGTAATAAAGTATGGCTACAAAAGTAAACGGAAAAAAATGCAACAAGGACTAAGGACTCAACAGTGAGCATCAACAGTTGGCCGTCGCACGGCACAAAAGCTTTGCGGGGGGCTGGGCATTTGGAGAGGGGTGGGGTTCAACTGCCTGGCCGGGCAAAGCTTTTGGCGTGAGAGTTGGCAATTCCTTCTGTGTTAAGCCTAAAAATACGTATTGACTTTGGATTGTTTGTAGGTTGGTTGGTTGGTTGGTTGTTTGCTGCGCTTGCGCTTCAAGGAGAACTAAAAAAAAAAATCACAGAAATCAAGAGGGGTACATTCATGCCTGCGCGCGAGAGCAAGAGAGCTTTTTTGGGGCTGAAAGCTTGGCCTTAGTTAGAGAGAAAGAGAGAGAGTGAGAGAGAGCAAATTGAGAAGCTTTTACAACTACTAGAAGGCTGTTTCCTTTTTTTGTTTTTGTTTTTTTTTTTTTTTTGAGGGGAAAGGGATGGGTATCCTGTGTGTTTTTTTGTTAACTAATGTTTATCATCATAATCAGCAGCTTAACGCATTTTCTTTTGATTTGGTTAACTTTTCATTTCTTTTTTAGTTGTTGTTGTTTTTTTATTTTTTTATTTATATTTTTTTTCTTCAAGTAGGCAACTCAAAACCAAACGAAAGTCACAAATGAAAAAAAAACCAACTGAAAAACTCATAGCTTAGCATAGAGTAAGAAAGAGTTAGAGACAGATAGATAGATAGATAGTTAGAGTAAGTTGTGCGCACCTTTCCCCACCAGCGCCATCGCCGAAAAACTGTTCGATGGGATCCGCCTCCGAGGACGAGCCCCGCGACAGCGCTCCTCCACCGGCACCGCCTGCCGCGCGCATCTCGCGCGTTATATCACCGGGCAGCACTTCTTCGCTGCGATGCACCGTGAACGAGTTCTTACCCTTCTTTCCAAAGCCCATACGTCTTTTACGACCTTTGATATTTAAGTATGTGTTTTTTTTTCGGTTTTAGTATTTGGTTTTTGTTTTTTTTTTTTGGTTAGTTAACTGGGTTAGCCTAAATGGTTAAGTCTTAATGGTTAGGAAACGCAAAATGTAAGCATGACAAAATGTATTTATGTGAGAAATCAAAGACGCAAATCCATCCGACTAGCAAGTGAATCGATCACTAGGATGATTATCTGATATTCTGATAGGCAACAAGGCAACTGAACTGAGAACTGCAAAAACGAAACGGCATACAGAAAAGGTACAAAAATAGTCCCACCTGTGGCGCTCAATTGTGAGGTGGAGTTGGATTTCTTTCCCATGCCGCTGCCGCTTTTCGGGGAGCGTTCCTGGTCGATGGTGCCGCCCTTTTTGCGATCCGTGGTCGTGTCCGAGAGGCTGCCATCTGTTCAAGAAGAGAAATTGGTTGTATCAAATATGTTGTACAAATAATACTTTAAATCTTTTAAAACATTTGAGTTGAGCTTTTTCTTAGATATTTGATAGCTTTTTACAGTGACTAAAGAATCATTAAATCATGCAAAACGAAGAATTAGTATGAAAATGGTAATAATGTAAGTCAACTTCTTTTCTTTGCTTCATGATTGATCAATCATTAAATATTATATTACCACTGAGTAAAGGAAAGCCCCTATTGAAATCCCTACACAGAATGAGAAATATCCAATTGGAGGCATATAAAAAAGACCCCCCAAGGGTATAAAGATACGTTTTTGTGCCACCCAAGTAGGTTCTCTGCATCAATGTTACCCTTCATAGGCGTGTGGTTCAATAGTCGGTAAGTCTTAGAGCTTTAGTCTGGTTGTATAAGGAGGAAGCCTCAATTGTGGGTCGCAACTGCGGAGGACTTCTTCCAGTTCAAATCAAGTACGAATGTTGAGCTTAAATCCTACTAAATTACCAAATCCAAGCTAAAACAAGAAAGAAAGTCGGTCAAGCCCGACTATAACATACTCTATACCAGGAAAATTTTTCTTTTGATCATAACTCGAAAACCGTTCATTCTTCTTCATTCCTTTGGCGGATCGATAAGTTATCCTAATAACTAAATATGTCCAGAAGGATAGCCATCTATCTTAGAAACTGTGGCAGATATGACGTTTTTTTTAAATTGCGGGGGCGGGAGGGGGCGTGGCCAAAATTTAAAATAAACTTGATCTGCCTGCAGAGATAAGAAGCATATGTTCTATACATGTCAAACCTCTATCTCTTACCATCTCTGAGATCTATGCGTTCATGCGGACATACAGACAGATAGACGGACAGACGGACATGGCTATATCGACTCGGCTGTTGATGCTGATCAAGAATATATATACTTTATGGGGTCGAGGATGCTTCCTTCTGGATGTTACATACTTTTGCACAAACTTATAATACTCTATGTACCTTCGGTACAGAGTATATTTAGTCTCGAGTGTGATTGAGTTATGACTATATCAAATTTTCAAAAAAATGGATCAGAAGTGGGTTAAATAAATAGCTCCCAGCTATCACTAAACGCGACATTGATCCCGCAATCAAACGTTGTTGTATACCTAGGTGTACACCTCGATAGAAGGCTCACATGGCGCGAACACATAGACTCGAAAAAACTTCAGATAAAGCTTAAGGCCAACAGCCTTCACTGGCTAATTAGCTCCCGTTCCCCTCTTAAGCTGGAATATAAAGTCTTACTGACCAAAGGCATCATAAAGCCTGTCTGGACCTATGGCTCGCAGCTATGGGGAAATGTTTGTGCGAGCAGTGTTGACATCCTCCAAAGATCACAGTCAAGAATCCTTAGAACCATCACTGGAGAGCGCCATGGTACATTCGCAATGAGTGTATCCACAACGACCTCAGCATCAGATTGGTTAAAACTGCAATTGAGGAACTTAAGCGCAAGTGTTCTGAGAAACTTCTAAGCCTAACCAACTTGCAAAATCTCTCACCATGCTGGCAACGCATTCTCATCTCCGTAGAATCAACCCACCAACCCAGCGACTGATTTGAAGGGCCGCAGAACACAAACTACCTCCAATAGGGGATAGTATTATAAAATAGTTTCTAAATTAAGATTTGAAATATTATTGTTAGTCTCTTTAAGAGAAGATCCAATAAATACCAACCAAGCATAGAAAAAAAAACTTATTGAGACAATGAAATTGCAAGTTGGTCTGCGGTTTGGAAATATGAGGTAAGAGATTCTACTTGCACGGTTCAAACAGGGTTCTAAATCAAACCTAAAGAGTTATTAAAGCTATGAACTTATCATTTTATGAAGTAAGGATGGGTTCAAGATGGGTTTTGAAAAAAATTTAAGCTGTCAGTTGAAAAACTGTTATTTGTAGCTGGAAGACCCGCTGGATCTTCTACTTTGAAAATAGCCTCAATTCCATTTGGAAACATAAACTGTTTCGGAATTCCTTCATTCAGTCAGGATGTACACAGAAATTGTTTATGGGAATGGAAAGAGTTTGACACCGTGGATCATATCTTATTGTAGCGGACGGGACTAAATGTCGGACTGCTGAAGGTTATATACTCCAATTTTATTGGAGACTGATACAGTCTCTTGATAGCCTAGCAAAATATCATTTTCCTTGCATCTTCAGAGGTTTCATCATAAATAATTGGATGGTAAAGTTCCGGGAACCACTCGAAGATTAATACAAAGCAATTACCGGACTAGCTTACAACTAACATTATTCCCGTACTTCAGGATAAGTAAAGTGACCATCGATTAAATCACACACTTACCCGCTTTCTCTTCACCCTCGGCACCACCTTCGGTTGATTTGGCACCACCAGCACCCGCCTCCTCGGTGCTATTCTTCTCTTTGTCATATTCGCTAAAGTCATCATCCAACATGGCATCAATGGCATCCCAGTCGATAACATCAAGCGGAGCATCCGCATCCGCATCCGCATCGGCATTTGCGTTTGTTGTTGCGTTTGGTACATTGTTGTTGGTTGTGGTTGTTGTTGTTGTGGCAGTTGTTGTAGCAGTTGTTGTTGTTGCAGTTGTTGTCGTTGACGCCGCATTCGTTGCATTCGACGATGTAGTTGTTGTTGTTGTTGTGGTGGTGGTGGTTGTATTTGTGATGAGATTTGTGCATGTTTGTGGTGGTGTGGGATTTGTGGTGGTGGTTGCGTCAAATGGCGTCACGTTTTGGTTGTTGGTGTTGTGTGGTGTTGTTGTTGTTGTTGGTATTGTTGTTGTGGCAGTTGTTGATGATGTGGGGACACGTTGTTGATTGGGTGTTGATGATGCATTGGTCGTGGTTGCCATGACACCATGATGTAGTTGTTGTTGTTGTTGTTGTGGGGGATTTGCAAAAGAGGAAGAAGAAGCATTATTAGCATTATTACCAGCGACGACGACATGACCAGCAGCGGATGCAGCAGCTGGCAATGAACTACCACCGCCACCGCCACTCCCACTACTAGATTTCGTCAGTTGTTCCGATGCCAGCGTTCCGCCTTCTTTCCCTTTTTGTTGTTGTTGTTGTTGTTGTTGTTGGTGACTATGACTACTAACACTAACACTACTCGCTTGTTGTTGGCTACTAAGGTGGTGGAGGTGGTGGTGGGGGTGGTTGGTGGTGTTGTTGTTGTTGTTGCTGTTGTTGTTGCTGTTGCTGTTGTTGTGTGGATTGTTTGTGTATGTTGTCCCGCCCCCGACTCCAACTCCCGTTCCGACATTGCCATAATCCCCAGCCAACTCCATGGGCGAAAAGTTGTGTGCATTCTGGGCACTTGGTGGATGCGGCAGATTACGTCGACGCTTCAAATACGGCGCCGCCGGACCATGCAACTTCTGCTGATTGGTGCGCTGCAGATCCAGCGACATGTGATGCCTGTGCGGTCCCCGGAAATGAGACGGAGCCACACCGCGGCGCGTCCAACCCACATCCGAGTCATAGGTAATGGTCACTATCTTGTCATCGGTGACCAGGAAATGCGAGTGACTCAACGGATTGTGGGCATCCACATTGGCGCCCATGTAGGACTGCCGTATGTTGGTCTCGGAGCCAAAACTGCGGGGCATCACCTCATCCTCATAGCGTATACGGCGGCGACCCCAACTCTTGTTGTGCAGATCATCGTAGTCCAGCGACCGGGACTGACCCTCGTGGAACATGCGTCTGCGCTCCAACTTGGGCTTCTTCAGTATGGAAGTGGGCTGTGCCCGGGCCGTGGCCTCGGCTATGGGCACCGCCGACACCAGGGCATCTTCGCTCAGCTGACGCGACAGACGCAACACAGATTGCGTGGGCAGTGAGGGCGGCGCCAGCTTCCCCTGGGCACGGCGATGTGCCGTGGGCGTGGGCGTATGCACATGATAGGTGGGCACCGAGCCCAAATTCACCTGCGGTCCCGTATGCCCGCCCAGAAAATGCTGATCCACACACTCGCCACACATGGCCGGATCCATGGTGGGCAGCGAGGGCTCCGAGGTGCTCGGCTGGTACATGGAGAGCGAGGGACGACGCAACAGTTGCTCCGCACTGTACGGATAGGCAATCGGTTGATGCTGCGGATGCGGATGGGCATCGGCCAGGCAACAGGGATCCGAACAGGCGCCAATGGCCAGGCCGGGCGTGGCCAGGGCGGTGTTGGTGGACAGAACCACCGGCTGGCTACCATTCTGACAGTGGCTGCAGCTCTTGTCCAAATGGTCACGCACATAGCCCACATACGACGAGGGTGACGAGGACACCGTGTGGGCATGGGCATGGACGGGTGGCATGGGTGAGGAGGAGGAGCTGCGAAAGAGATTCATGAATTGCTCGTAGCTGGGCAGCGGCACGGCATAGGCGGAGGCGAAGCCGGGGGCGGGCAGATTTGGACGTCCGTTGGGGGTTAAGTATGGTTGGGGGTTGGTGGGGGGGTAATGAGGCGGCGATAAATAGGCGGAATGCGTATGCAAATGCAGATGAGGATTGTGTGTTGTTGTTGTTGTTGGTGCTGCTGCTGGTGGTGGCACTGGTGACATCTCCTCGGCCGCACAGGCCGGCTCCACGTAGTACTGCTCGATCAGCTGGCCGCTGGCCGAGTCGGTGACGAGTATGCTGCTTGGCGGCGAGGTGGCCAACTGCTGCAGTTGCTCCAGCAACAGCATGGAGGGCAGATAGTCGCAATCGTCCACCTCGATGGTGTTGGCGCGGTTCGGTTCGGCGGGATGGTGCAGACGTAGGCCGGTTACAGCTCCGCTGGCTCCGCCCAAGAAGCTGCGCCAGTTGTGTGGGAAGCTAACGGTTATTTCGATATACACGGTGGCGCGGCGGGAGTGTGGAGGGGAGTTGTTTAGAAATTTCGGCATGCAACGTGGTGGGGGTGGGGGGTTTTGGGTCGTTCACAAGTGTCGTGCGATGAGAAGTGAACAAGCAGCAGCGGCTCAGCGTGTGGCATGAAGAATCGTACGTCCGGGGTCGGGGGTTTTTTTTTTTATTATTTAGATCGTGTGGGGCAAATTGCGAATTTTTTGTTTTTTTTTTTTTGTTTTTTTGTTGTTCAGCAAAAAGTAAATGCAAAAAAGAAACTTTATGGTTGGTCGCTTTGGCTGTGAGACGGTCTAACATCAGATTGGTTGTGGTCTCTTCTGTGTCTGCAGGTGTCTGCATGTGTGTGTGTGTGTGTGTATGTGTGTGTGTGTGCTAGGCGGTAAGCACGCTCTGATCTAATTCTGATTTCAATTTGATTTTTCTCCAGAATTTCAGCTTAATTTTGGGGGGCAGCTTTTGCATTTGTGGCCACATTTCACAGTTCGCTTCGTTTTTTTCTCTTTGTGTTACTCACCTGAGTCCACGCGAGGTGCGCGGTCTTTCCGACTGCGTGGAGAAGGCGCTGGATGTCACACTGACCACCGACTCCATGTCCGAGTCACCAAACTCGCCCATGAAATCTTTATCCGGCGACAGCGAGTGACGTGGACGCATGCGTGTGTCCATGGCATGAAGATCGCTGTCGGAGAGTCCCGTATAGTGGCGCTCCCAGCCGCCCATGCCGGTGCTGCGATAGGTGGCCTGATGATGGGGTTGCCTTGTGCGATGCCGTCCGAAACGGCTGCCGGAGGCCAGACGTTCATCAAAGTCCTGGCCCAGTCGATCGCGCAACATGGCGCTGCGTGAGGTTTGCGGTACCTGTTGGTCATAAAGTCAGGTTTGAGTGGAAGTCTTCGATTGCACCTTGCCAATACTCACCTGTGGCAGTTGTCTCTTCTTGGGCGAACCTGTGGGCGTGGCCGTGGCTGAGCGTGACTGAAATCTTTGCGATTGTGGTGCTGCTGCCGCCGCCGCCGCCGCTGCTGCTGCTGCCGCTGCCGCTGTACCGCTGGTATGATGTACTGGAAGCACTGGATAGTCTATATAGCGATCGTCCGGTGGCGATAGCGAACCTCTACGCGGACTACTGCTTCTATAGCCGTAGCCTGTTCCCGGGGGTATGGCTACTCCTCCCACTCCTACCGCTGCGCTGTGGTAGCTCTCACTGGGTGCCGCCGAGTGACTGCGTTGACTTAGGCTCATACCACCGGGTCCAACAGCGGGACCCACACCATTACCACGTCGATAGTAGCCCGTGCCAGAGACCTTAACAGTTGCAGGAAGTGGAAAAGTGTTGGATAAGTTAAGCTGGCACATAAACTAGCTGCACCTGGTACTCGATCTTAGAGGCTAGACACGAGTGGGTGTGTATGTGTCAGTGTGTGTGTGTGTCGGGTTGTGGGTGCTTGGGTGTTTGTGTGTGTATGTACTGGGGCTTTATGTGGCTGCAACTTCTACTGGAACATCAACATGAATAAGTATATAAGTAGCACGAGTTACGAGTAGTAAGTAGTAGTAATAGTTAGTAGAGAGATGGAGGCAATAAATAGTTTTTAGAACGAAATCAATGAATCAATATAGAACATACATTCAAGCCACAACATGACTCTGGAGTAAATTAGGTTAAGTTAAAGATTGGCAAATTATCTGAATTTGAAAGTGCAGTAAATTTGACGCGGCTGAGCTAGCTGGCTAAGCTATTACGGAAGCTGTACACAGGAGATGATGAGGGGCAACTAGGGCTGTTCAAAAAGTCTTTAAAGGTATCTATTTAGTTTGGACGTCGAAGGCCAATCTCAAGCGACACTAAGCCGAAGCTGGTTAGTTGCGTAAGCCAGGAACAGGTTCTACACTAGAAAACAGGAAAGAAAGTCGGTCAAGCCCGACTATAGCATACTCTGTACCAACGAAATTATACGCTCAGCATACATTTTGATGCTGCAGTAGTAGCTGAAAGCAGCGCTGCTTCTGCGCTGCAGCAGCGAACAGTCTTTTGATCATAACTCGAAAACCGTTCATCCAATCTTCACCATTCCTTTGGCTGATCGATAAGTTATCCTTATTACTAAATAAATCTAGAAGGAACAACCCACCTATCTTTAAAACTGTAGGAGATATGAGGTTTTTTCTAAATTGCGGGGGCGGCAGGGGGCGTGGCCAAAATTGAAAATAAACTTGATCTGCCTGCAGACATAAGAAGCATATGTCCCATACATGTCAAACCTCTATCTCTTACCATCTCTGAGATCTGTGCGTTCATACGGACAGACGGACATGGCTATATCGACTCGGCTGATCAAGAATATATATACTTTATGGGGTCGGCGATGCTTTCTTCTGGATGTTACATACTTTTGCACAAACTTATTATACTCTATGTACCTTTGGTACAGAGTATAAAAAGACGAAGCTGGAAAGGTGCATGCTTAACGAAGTCGAGATGCTTTTCGTCATGAGTGAAACTCGAATATTTTGTCAAAGGATTAGACAACTAACCGAAGATTAAGACTTTATGTAATCTGGTCCCAGACAAAAGTGGTTCCAAGCAAATGGAGAATCGATTTGTTCAACCTGCTGGAAGGCCAAGACTAGCAAAATGTCGTCCCCAAAGTATTAAGGATCCCACCAATTCAGAAAATTGAACAACACCCTCCGAAACCACTTTATGAAGTCTGCTGAGACTCAAATGATAACAGTGATAATCCGGAGATTAAAAAGTACTTAAGGCTTATGGGCTTAGCGGTAATCGAGAACAAGACGAAGTATTTAGTCGGATATTGAGAGTTATACGACCGTTAGACCTTTCTGATGTAATCAAAGCATTCTTAGGTTAGATGCTTACTGATGTAATCTATTTTGATTTAAGTATGGCTTTTGATTCTATTGATCACTCCTAGCTGCTTCATTAACTGAGTTTAATTGGCTTTCCAACTAACCAATTAAGTTGAATTAATGATTACCGAAGTCAAGCTATATTTTGAAATTGATGTTCTATGTTACTTCTGGAGCAGCCCAAGGTAATCACTGGGTCCATCGCAGTTCTCATTGTTCGCTTATCACGGTTTGAATCACAATCCTGAGGTCCAATTTCCATATTTGTCTAGTAGACTACTTTTAATTAGTCCTCCCTCCATACTTCATCGTAGAGCTACGCCTGGTGAAATCGATTCATCCTTGTCCCTTGTTGAATCTATTCCCTCATCTTATATTTAATACAAATTTGACAGGAATTTCGGTTCGAATGTTCAAATACGGGTCTGCCTGTGGCATTGTGAATGTAATCATAAGACAACTTCTTGGGTTTCTCTCGAAAAAATCTGTTCTGCCTAAAGAGTAAATGAGTCTGTTTAATAAGTAGCTGTCATTTGGTTGAGCAGACAGCATAGAATAGTTGGCTGAACCATATTTGGCGAACTCTGCCCTAAAGTAAACCTTTCGAACAGCCCAGCTACAATTTCTTTAAAAGGAAAAAGGTCCGAAATTCAAAGACAACTTAAAGTCGCTCGTGGCTTCCTCAAAAGTATTATCTTTTTCTACATAATTTCTATCCCTATTCAAGTGTACCTGGTGGTGGGCAGTCTGTTCTGTTTTTGTATATTATTATTTATTTCCTTTTTTAGAATTTTGACTTTTGTACGTTAATTTAGCATATGTTGGTTGCAAACCTGATTGTGATAACTTTGTCCAATGCCAGATACAGTGCGATAATCACGGGCCACCATTCCGGCCACCCGTTTGCGGCCCTGGGGTGACATGTCACGTCTGGATCGACGCTCGTTTAGATCGAGCTGAATTTTGTGCGTGGGGTGGGGTGGGTGGGGTTTGGTATGGTATGGTTGGTTTTTTTTTTTTGGGGATATTTGAGGACGATTGTATTGGATTTGGGACAGAAAGATACGAGTTTACGGCCAGTGAGAGAGATAAATAGAGCAAGAGAAAAAGAGGGAAAAATTGTCACATATGAACAAAATGAGAGATAGGTAAATCAAAGGCGGTTTAGGCGATATCAAATATTACAGTTAAGTTAGTTCATTTTTTACTGCTTACATTGTGTGTTTGTGTGCGTGAAAGTGTCGCTGTGTGTGTGTGTGTGTGGAAGGAGTTGAGTTAGGTGGTAAGGAAATCATAAGGAATCGCATGACAAGGCTACAACAAGAAGCACAGGGAGAGAGATAGAGATGTATCTACGGCAGAGGCATGCAAAAGCGATTCTGAGATTTAGCATTAGCTTTGGTGCAGAGTAGAGTGCGGCGGGATTTATCGTTTAACATTTTCGAGACGAGACTGGTATGTGTTCTCAAAATTTTCAACTTTACACTGGTAAATCTTAAGTTAGTAGACTTAATGCTTAGTTTGTAGTAAGTTTCATCTTATTTTTAGCTGAAAGAAGAGACGCGCTCGTGGTTTTCGTAGTAGAGTTAGTAGAGCGTAGATTGAGTTTACAGAGACAGAGAGAGAGAGAGAAAAATTTAACACATTTAGAACGAAACAACGACACCAATTTGTTGGAAATTAGAACTGAACAATACAGAAAAAAAAGGGAAAGTGTTCTTTTTTTTTTCATGTTTCAAATTCTTGGACTTTGTCTGAATGTCATGCAAAGTTGTTGACAGGTTGAGGAACAGCAATGCGGTCTGGTGGTATGTGGAGAAAATGATAAGTGACCAGGGTGCTGAATGGGTGGCAGAGGTATGGTAATGCTGCTGGACGATGTTATATCTCGCGTGTCAAATGTTAAGATACAGTTAGAAAAACGCAGACACACACAGATTGAAAGAAAGGAACACAACAGAAATTGAAGAAAACAAATAGAAAGTGTAAGCAAAATATTAAATCTAGCACTGTTTAGTTGGTATACACTTCCAGGAGTGTTATTTGATTGTATTAATCGGATCCTGAGTTATATCCATTTTGGGGTACAATTTACAAATGTAAGAAAAAATTTACGAATGGTTTCCCATACAAAGAGTATATTTTAAAAGTAATTAATTTAAAAGTATGACCATTCTAGAAAAATCACCCTTAAAATCCTGTGCATACACTTTCGTTGATACGGAAAATATTACAGACGGGCTTGGTCGGTTTTCCTTTTAGTTTTATTTGGAAAAATCACATCATAAAATGATTCGAAAAATGAAAATGAAAAATATCTTCCCTATCCAAACTCTTCAGGACTTTTTTTTAAATAATTTTTCTTTTCCTTTAAATTGCTCGCCTACATAGCTAAACGAAGGTCTATGCCAAATCTTTTAAATCTGGAACAAGCGGTCTGGGCTGTCATGTAACGAAACTTCCACTAGGAACTTTATCACCTTGCACACGAAACCTTAATAAATGTTATAAAAGGTTATCTGATGTTATAAAACTTGAGCAAAATGGCCTCAATTTCTAGGGAAAGATTGGACAGTTAAAAAAAATCTGAATCACTGAACTGTTTTGTACAGCATGACACATGGAGAAAAGATAGGTAGGTTTATGTGTGGGGTTAACTTTGAGATAGCTCACAGTATGGTGAGTAGCTCATGTATCATGTGCTTGGAATTTCGTGAATTTTTGTTTAACCTTTTAGAGCTCAACATAAACATGATAAGGATTAAATCAAGTTCATTATGATTTTAGTTAAATATCGAATATTTCTTGGATCAAGATCTATGATGAAAAGAAAGAACTTTTATTATAAGATTTTAGTTTAAGAAGGAATTTTGCTTCGATCAAGATCTATCATTGAGAGGTAAAACCATCATTAAAAGCTCGGATAACTAGATTTTTAGTACTAAAATAGTACTAAAGCAAAAAAACCTTACTTCAAGAACGATTTTTTCATTTTTAGAATAAGTTTAGAATATTTCGAAATTGAATTTGAATTGAATTTTTTTGACATACTTTCGGGCTATAATACTCCCAAAATTTGGGGGATTATTCAAACATTATTCAATTGTTCACCTTGATAACAGATTTTTTTTCGAATCTTTCTGAGGACACAAATTAGATTACTATAATGTTGCTATTAATGGAAAACTCGAAAGTAACTCATAACGTGATTCATTGAAAAACGACTCAAATAGACTCGCAAATGACTCAAAAAGAGTCGAAACTGATCTGAAGCACGTGTAATAATCAACTTATTAAGAAAGCCCATTTTTTTCCAGACAAAAGTATCAGTATCATTAATATTCTTCCTTCGAGTCTTATAAATTCGGCAGACAAACCCCAGACATTCTTGAAACAAGATAAGAATGAATTGCAAAATGTTCTTGGATTAAGAACATAAAATTCTAAGGATATATGCCCTGTTTATTTCTAGATTAAGATTTGAAATATTATTGTTAGTCTCATAAAACGAAGATCCTATAAATTCCACAAGAATTTAACAAAAAAATAAGAAATGACAACTTTGTTCTTGAAATGAGGGCTCAGTACTAAATCAAGGAATTCTCTAAATTAAGATGATTCTTAATACAACCACAAAATATTCTTGATACAATGTATGAGTCAATGAAGTGCAAAATGTTCTTAGATTAAGAACATACAATTCTAAAGCTATGCCCATTTTGAACTTGAAATGGGGCCTCAGTACTAAATCAAAGAAGTCTGGAAATATCTTAAGGCCTTGAATTGACCAAAAATGAAGATGATATTAATGTAGGTCAGAAATTAACCAGCACTCTTTTTAGAAAAGTGTTAGAACCAATTGGGAATTTTGAAAGCATATAAGCATAAGAGTAATATTCGTATTTCGTTGCATACTTTTTGGAGCTTGCTTGTAAGTCTTAACTAAAAATGTTGTAAGTACCAAAATGTTGTCTTATCAAGAACGTTTGTTCTCGTTTCCATAACATAAACGATAATTTTTCTAGCTTAGAATGTTTGAAACTTTATTTAAGTATTTTCCAAATCGAAATTAGTAAAATAATTTCGAGATATACAGGTTTAAATCAATCCCAAACGTTGTCGGAAGACGGTCAATATCGAATTTTCTCATTCCAAGTACGAATGGGATTGACTTGATCTCGGATGTAGTACAACTCTTGCCTGAAATTTGAATCCAAAGGTCGAAGTAGTATCAATTTTTTGAGCTTGATTCTGCCGTTTATTTTGCAGTGTAGAAACTTTAAGTACGAAACGGTATGAACTCTAGCCCGAACGTTCTAGATATCTGTTACTCGTTATTTTCTGTCCCTTCAAGAGCTTGACCCTTAACTTAACATAAGAGAGAGGAAGTGGTTTCATCATTCTTTCTCATTTGGAAGAGTATACCAACTAAGTGCCCTGGTTTTTGTGTGAGTGTGTGTGTCAGTGTTGAAGTGCCACAGAAAGTGGCAAGCAGCGATTGTGTCTGATATGTGAGTGTCCCTGCAAGTGTCCTCCCTTTTTTGGTGGCCTGTCAGTTGCTGTTGTTGTGTTTTTATATACATAAATAATATATTTTTTTTTATATATTTAATTTTGTTGCTGTGGTGGCTGTTGTTCTTGTTGTTATTGTTGTTGTTGTAGATGTTTGGTTGGATATCTCATTCTGAGTGTGCGGTTACCTCTAGCAAGGGCGGTGGACTGGCCGAGCTGCCCATTGATGAGATGCTGGCCCCCGGCGTCATTCCATCGATGTCGCACTCGGACATGGTGTCCGAGTCGCTGAGGCGCGACATGGTGCTCGGCGGTGATAAATGATCGGTCGGTGTCAGTATCAGGCCGTCCACATCGCTGCCCTCGTCACGTAACTGTTGTTGTTGTCATAAATTTAGCGCGTCGAGAGAGAATGGAACGAGCGTTTTGGTTGTTGTAGTGTGGATGTGGTGGTGGTGGTGGTGGTGGTGGTGGTGGTGTCGTTGGTGTTTTGGAGGGGTATATGGCATTGGCGGGGGTGCAGGACAAACGAAACGAAAACATATGGCAATGCAGAGTTATTCAATTTTGGCTCAAATTTGGTTAGCTGCGGGGGCGCAGGGACTTGGGGGTCATTACAAACTAACTTAAACGAACCCAAAACAAACAAAAACAACGTTTTGCTTCTTCTCCTCGCCAGAGGCGGCGGCCCTGTGTTAAGTTTTTCGCTCAACCAAACCTGGAAACGGACTCAACGCCACACGCAACAAATAAACTAGAAAAAAAAAAAAACCAAAACAAAACGAAACGAAACCCAGCCAGACATACGAGATAGGAGGTGTCCTGATGCGGTTGCAGTTGATACCATTCAGCCTCGTCGTCCAGTATGTGATGGGCCAGATCGATGACCACCTCGCCGATGAAATCGTTAGCCCCATAGCGCACATAGTCCCACAGCGTCACCTGCAGTAGAGATGTTAGAGCAAAGACACACTCCTGGCGGTATAAATGCCTCACCTCCAGCAGTCTACCATTCAGATCACAGCGTCTTAGTCCCGAGTAGAGAAACGTTTGACCCCAGCGCGGTTCGCAGGTGGTGCCCACCGTTTTCGTACGCCGCTTGGATTTGTGGCTACGATCGGGCAGAAGGAACACCTGTGAAACACACGAGTTAGTCCAACGAAATGAAAGTCCTTTGACCTTACTCACTTTGGCATAGGGATTGCGCCCGGCGCCGCTTTGGCGCAAGGAGAGACCCGTGGCACAGACCAAAGTCACAATCAGCTGCAGGGTATTTTGATCATAGCCCAACTTCAGCTGCAAACGACCCTCAATCGGTATGGGGTGGGTGGTGGTGTTGCCCATGCCATGGTGGCCATGGCTGTGCGGTGATGGCGCTGCCTGATGGCAATGGTGATGATGGCCCGCCGTCGTTGTGCCGTGCAGACCGCCCGAGGCGGCGGCGTTGGCGGCGGCTTGGAGGGTGGAGCTGCTGGTGCTGCTGCTGCCGCTGCTGCTGTGACTGTGGCTGCTGCTGTGACTTGGTCCCAGACGCTGCTGGTGCTGATGTTGTTGTTGTTGTTGTTGTTGTTGGTGCTGCTGATGCTGCTGCTGTGAGGTATGCTGCGAGACGCCACGTTGTCGCAGGCCACTGCTCGACCCAGTTGCCGCTGCAGTCACGTGAAGATCAGGCGAACCGGGTGAGGTGATTAGAACGCTGGGCTTGTCGCGATGTTGTAGCTCGAGGGCTTCAACCGCTGGCGCTGTGGAAGTGATTGAAAGAAACTGTTTGAATTTGTGAGCGTAATTTAAGGGGAATGTTTGGCTAGTGTGGCTTGGAATGGTAGTTGGATGTGGCGAGAAGAGCTGTTAAGAGTATTATGATGCTTCAGTAGAGACCAGACCACCTCTCTCGGTTACTTCCGGGAGGTCAAGTTGGCCTACATAAAGTGGTAATGCTTTCGCCTTTTTCATTCTACCCCCTGTACTTTCTAGGTTGTTTGTCGGCTGACAAGGGTTGCCGGATATTTCCAAAAAATCTTTACTATATACTTTGTTATCGATTTAAATAGTTTAGGGTAAAAAATATCGGCAATTTCGATAGTTTCGATATATTCGAAAAATAGCAATTTCTTTAGTATAGAGTTGCTATTTGATGAGAAGGAATGGACCTCGAATGGACCTCATTCATTACACAGTAAGACTGTAAAAAAAACCCGGAATAAGACCCTTAAATTCTGATAGGTGGCACTTTTGTTATTATCACCTCATACTCAGTTTATCAAATTTACCCTAGGCTCGCGTACTGTGGGTACTTTTGTACCAGCAACAACGTTAACCAAATTGTTAATGGTTTAAGATAAAAGTCTACAAAATTCAGCAAACACAGAAGAGGTCATTGGAAAGGTAATATCAATAAATCGCGTTATTCGTACAATTGGTAAAGGTACCTTCAGAAGGGGTCAAACCTAAATTCTTGAATATCTTTAAAAGGACTCGGTAGAGTTTCATTAAAAACCAAACTTATGATGGTTTTGTTTTATGGACCTAAGAGATGTCACTCTTCAGCCAAAAAACCCCAAGATGGAGTTTCATTTAAAGGTTAGAGTATTGCCACAACTTATGCTTTTATTCTTTAAAAAATGGTAAAAACGACGAGCTTTGAAATGTTAATGACCCAATTTAGCACTATACATTTGAGATAGTTTTATGAGCTCTAAAAATTCGGACTATAGTGATTCTTCGAACCGAAACTGGTTCCAAGCTGAGAAGGTCTGTTACTGGATATATAGAATGGGACCGGTTTTGATGGACCCAAAAAACGAAACGGTTTATAGGTCCGGTCTGCAGCCATGCAAAATATTGATTAAAAGATAATTATTCGAATTAATTTACAATAAAAGATGTTCAAACTTGTTCCATGAATTTATATTCTAGAAAACTTCGAGTTGAGTTAAAACTTTGAATAAAATTGGGGAACATTTTTATGAAATGAAGCACCCTAATAGTCGTCATATTTAAATGTAGCACTGAAAGTCATCTTATCATTAATTGTAGCCGAACTTTTTTTATAATGAGGGCCGATTTCTCCTGTTCTACGTAGAGCTTTCTATCACATAAGCTCACAAATAGCAGTGGCCTTGTTCTATTTAGATTATTGTAATGCTCTATTGTAATGTGGCATCTGATTGCTAATTTTTATACCCTTGCAAAGGGTATTATAATTTTTCCCAGACGTTTTCAAAGCATAGAAATATTAATTTCCGTCCCCATAAACTATATATTTTCTCGATCAGGGTGACGAGCTGAGTCGATTGAGCTTTGTCCGTCTGTCTGTCTGTTTCTACCCGAACTAATCTACTCAGTTTTCAAGCTTTCGAGCTGAAATTTTGCACAGAGTCTTCTTTTTGGTGCACACTACTAATATGTCGGAGCCGACCGGATCGGATGACTATATCCCATAGCTCCCATAGGAATAATCGGTCGGAAAACTAGTTTCAGTGAGAAAAACTTTTTAATTTTACATGGAAACGTCTCCAAACTTTGTGATCGTAGGTTTACTATGTTTTTTTATAGTTCTACCAAGTTTTATTAAAATCGGACAACTATATGGTATAGCTGCCATTCAAAAGATAGGTCTGAAAAACAGTTTTAGTTAGAAAAACTTTTTTCTTTTTAATGGTAGCATCCTGCAATTTTGTTTTTGTTTGTTTCGCGTGCTTTCACATAATTTGACAAATTTTTGACCAAATCGGATGACTATATCATGACTCCCTTACGAACGATCGGTCGGAAGGTGGGAAAAAGGGTATTTTTTGAAAATATTTAAGCGAGCACTTGCAAGGGTATAAAAACTTCGGAAGTTAGCTTAGCTTTCTCGTTTTTATAATTTTTATAATAATTCCTTTTGGATGATTTTTGATGTTTGATTTTTCATGTTTGATGTGTGCTGGTGAACAAGGCCAGTGTAAAATCTATGTTTATCTGACACATAGCAACAAGAGTCTCTAGAGTAATGTCATTAAGCAAGAGTCACTGAAAAAGATTCATTTAACAAGAGTTACTGAACAAGATTCACTAAGCCAAATTCACTTTTTTCATATGAGCCATTAAACTAAATGACGGATCGAATACATGATCGTAGTGTGCACTAGCTCAGTTCGAATTGTTGATGGATGAGAATAAATTGACCAACCATATGCCCAGTATGTTTTGAGAAAATCTCCCCAAGAAACCATAGGGCTCGCATAGCAGGGTAAAAATCAGTATAGAGCATTTTATAAAACCACTTGAAAAATTCAAATAAAGTAACGTGCATAATTGATTTTGGGCTTGTTCAAAAGAACATTTTGTCAGCTTTCCGAATGTGGGTTCGTTTTAAAAATATTTCGATTGTTTAATCGATTTTTCCTTATTAAAATTGTATCGCTTCATATTACCATTTAGTGAAATGTTTTTATATATCAGGTCTGTCAAACTCCACTTAAAAGTCCAAATAGTTTTAAAATTTACCGAACGACAAGAATAATTTAGGTTGGTTCGGTTCATGGAATTAGTCATTTTTGTTTAAGTACAACAAAGAAAAGATGCCAATGCATTGGAAATCGTAATGTCTCGTCAACATTTTCTTCTTAGTACGAAATGCGATTCTTTTAATCTTTTTTTTGTCTATTTTATATATTTGTTGTCTATTTTTAGAATGAGAATATTTCTAGATATTTAAAGATGCAATTACCAATGTCAGTTTTAATACAATTGCAAATATAAAGTGTATCTATCAACTAACTGACAGAAAACCTCATTAAGATATGATCCCCAGTATGGTTTATTATTGAAACTACTTAAAAATTAATGAGATTGGATTCTTCTTACTCGCTGAGAAGCTAGAGGAAGAATCTATACAGATAACCTGTGCTTTCCTGAGGTATGCAAAAAGTTTCGAAATTAAATCCTGCTGTTATATTTGACATTCTTCAACACAATTTTTTAATGAGGTGTAAGGCGATGTTTGGTATATGAAAGTGCAGTAATAGAGATATAGTAAAGATCGAACTTCAATTCGCTTTTTTTTGTAGCTTAAGGTACAAAGATGGCTCTCTGACAAAAAAATGTACTATTTCCAAGACCACCAAACTTCTCAGTACTTAGTTACTATTCCCTCTCATTCACACACACCCACACTCTCGCACTCGCACACCACACACATATGCCTAGTCGCATCGCCCCCCATCCAAGTACCTTTGCGCTGCAGATAACGTCCGCCGCTGCTGACCACCGCACTGCTCGCCATACTGCTGGCCAATCCGCTGTGCGGAAAATTGGCCGACGAGCGACGCGTAATACTGCTGTTGGAACCGGACGCGGAGCAGGCACTACTGGGACTAACGTTGCTACTACTTCCACCGCTCTCGGCGCTGCTCGGCAGCAGCAGCGAGCGGCAGACAATCAATTCCACTTGTGCATCCAGCCGACTCTCGTCAATGATGTCGTACACCTCGTCGGCGTTCTTGTTATGCAGATTGCGGCCATTCCATTCGATGATCTCGTCGCCTGATCAATGATTGATGATAGAAAATGAGCGACATACATGGAGACAGAGAAAGACAGAGAAAGAGATAGAGAGAGAGAGACAGACAGAGAGAGAGAGAGAGAGAGAGAGAGCGATGATGTTACCTGGTCGTATGCGGCCCTCGAGATCGGCCACCGAACCGCGTTTCACCTTCTCCACAATCGCCGCGCATCCGCCTCCTCCCACTCCCGGGGTCTGGCCGCCGTTCACCTTTAAGCCTAATATATCTTCCCCATCATAGTATTTACGTAATATCATGTGACCAATCATGCGGGTATTATCCGCGGATGTTTGCCAATTCACCGGATTCTATATATACACAAAAGCATATATGGAGTGGAGTGGAGTGGTTTTTGGTGGTTGGTTGGTTGGTTGGTGGTTGGTTGGTGGTTGGTTGGTGGTGGGGATGATCAATTTTGCATAGATTTGGTATGTGTGTCGAAGGAAGTAGAATTGGTGGTTTCAGTTTTAGTCTTGGGCAGTACACAGAATCTTAGGCCTAGGTTAAAGCTTAGAGTTAGGCAGAAATGTAAGCAACATTTTATACACACGAGTTGTACATTCAGTTTCGGTCTTAAGAACTAGAGCTACGATAGTCGGTTAGATAGATAGAGTTTCATTCACAGAGTTAAGTTTAGACCTACAGATGTATTTTTGAGAACACACACGTTCAGTTTGAATCTGTTTGTTTTTTGGGGGGGGGGGAGGGTGGATAGGGGGGAACGTGCAGAGCGGTAGTACTAGAAGCATGCAACAGACATTTAGATAGAACTTGGATGGTTCATGCAGTACTTTGGGGTTGGTAGTGTAGAAAGCAGTAGGGGAATGTAGGCAAAGTGTGACCGTTTTTTGTGTATAATTATGTGTGGTCACACTCAAATACATTCCACTACCGCTGCAAAGCGAGAGAGAGAGAGACAGAGAGAGAGAGAGAGAGTGGAATGGACGAGTTGTAGGCATGACACAAGAACAACAAACAACAGAGAAAGTTAGTGTTAGAGAGAGAGAGAGAGAGAGAGAGACAGTTGTGGTGGGTACAACTTCGTTCGGGGCAGGATTCTTATGAATCAGACAGACAGCCAAGGACACACTCAGGGACACAATGCAGGGCCCTCCATTTGTTCACCCGCTTGCAATACCTTGGGGCCATCTCCACGATTCGAGTCCTCGCTGCTGGTGAAGGTGCTGCTGGTATCTATGCCCGAGTCCTTGGTAGCCGAGTCCTGACTCCCCTGCCGCTCGTTATCCCAACGCGACCAGTCCCCATCGGCGGGCACCAGCTTGCCACTGCTCAATATGGTCGCCGCCCCCACATCCACCGCCGTCGATGGCAGTATGGTGGTCACCGCCGGCAGACCAGAAGCCAACAGCGACCCCTCCTCATCATGGGCATCAAAGCGCACCGTCTTCTTTATTCTGCGCTCCGTAAAACGGCGCGAATCCTGCGCCGCCGACGAAGATGAAGTGCTGCCGCCGGCGGGCTCATCCCAGTAGCCGGCCTCCGTGGAGCTAACCGAACTGCTGCCCCCCCCGCCGGCACCCAGCAGACCACGCTCCCGGCTCAGGCTACCCCTCGAGCCACTGCCACTGCTCCCTGGCTGCAGGTCATTGGCCGTGGCCGACATAACGCCACCGATCACAATCTGAGGCTTGCTCGGATAGTAGCTGCTGCTGGTGCTGCTGCTGCTGCTGCCGGCGCCAGCACTGGCCGCGGCCAACGGCGGCGCACGGCGGAAGGCAGCACCACCACCACCACCAAACTGTCGTTCGTGATTCGAGCGGTTCAGCGAGTTGCGCTGCTGCACATCCAGGCGGGCCGTACGGGTCAGCGGATACTGTTCCAGGCGTTCGCGATGAGCCTGCAGCTCGTAGCGATCTCGCTGATCGGCCGAGGAGTAGAGGCGCTGATTGGTGTGGCCCAGCAGGCGGTAATCGGTGCCGGTGCCCACGCTCAGCAGATCGCGCTCGTTGAGGCTACGCTGTTGACGCCAGGGATCCGTGCGCACCTGTAGACGACCGCCTGTAGATGGTATGTAGAAAGGGGTGGTAAAGTCGACTACTCGTTGGGGTGGTGGGGTTGATTGGGGGGTGGGTGAGGGTGGGGGTTGCTCTGTAGGGTGGGGTTGGGGGGTGGGTAGGTAGCTTCGCTGCTTGCCTGTCTTAGTTTGTTGTCCTTTTCGAAATATCGTTTAATGATTGATCGATCGATTGATTGATTGGTTGATTGATTGATTAAAGAAACAAAATTTGATTTGAAAAAAAAAGAAACACATAGCAGATGATTGAAGTACACCTAGGAGGTAGTTAGAATACGGGGGGGCCACCACTATGGGTAAGCTAGGGCTAGGTGGGACCTACAGAGTGGTGTACACATCTAGAACAAACGGTGCCCAGGCTAAGAGTTTCTGTTTAGAGTGCCAGGGGCGATACTTATCTGTGAGAATTAGCCAAGAGCTTCATCCAATTCGAACACTAAAATGGTGACATGAGCCTAAGGTGACGTTGGGCGGACGGGACGGTGTGTGTGTGTGTGTGTCGAGTGTGTCGATTGTGAAGCTGTATTGGTTTATCGGTTTTTGTTTTTAGGAGGAAACAGGAAACAGCGTTACGATATCCATGCAAATTCTTCACGTAGATCTTGTTAATTGCTTTTTGTTTTGGTTTTTCACATTTACAAAGAAAGTACAAAAAGAGGTTTGGAAAAAAAATGACAATAATGAAAAGGGTAACAAATAAAAGTCGTTCAAATTGTGTGTACACAGCTTAAGGTGGTTCTCCCCCCCCCTCATCACTCTGAGGGGGACTGAGAAGGAGCGAGTTGAGAGAGTAGAGTGGCAAGTGGTGTGTTTAGTTGGTGCTCGAGAACAGAGAAAAGAAAGACGATCCAAAGTGGTACATTCCGTTTGAGTTTTGAAAATCATAAGAAACCATAACATTTAGGACACACGCTTATCAAATTAATAAACAATTTTTGTTTTTTTGGTTTTTGCTTACATTTGCATGAATCTGTAGATCGCCGGGCGAGAGAACTGTTTGGACACCTTGCAAGCCGCCAAAATTACCTGCTATGTTTTTGGTTGTATTTTTTTTTTTTTTTAAGTATTTTAGTGGGTTTTTTTTGTTGTTGTTGCAATTTTTGGATTAACAAATTGTGTTAGTTTTGGTTTTAGGGCGGGCATTTTGAGGGCAAGAGCGAGATAGAGATAGAGAGAGAGAGAGAAAGAGTGGAGATAAATATATATAAAATAAAAATTATAAATTTGTACACAAGGGTGAACTCAAAGACTTAGCTTAGCTCTGAACTTAGACTTATGGCTAGGCTACGAAACTGCAGCTAAACTTCTAACTTAAGCTAGTTGAGCCGAATATGCAGCTATGATTAAAAAAAATGGTTAAGATTAAACTGTCACACTGATTTCTAAGCTAGCCAGGCGGTAATTCTTCGAAATTCGCTTAGGGATCAACAAAATGCTAAAATCAAACGGTCACACTGCTTTCTTAGCCAGCTTAGAATTGCTCAAATCAAGGCTTTAAACCTTCAAAGGTTGGTGAAGCATAAATTATTTGTCTTTTGTGCACAATCAAACAAGTTTACACGATTATTTTTGTTAATCTCTATACATTTTGCAGATAGTTGGAAACGACAATCTACAACAGAGTTTTATAGTCCAAGGTCAGGGTTTGATTATAGTTCAATAATCAACATAACTCAACCCAGACTTTGTAGTTTGGCTTTGAGTTAAATCGATTGAGCTAATGTTTCAAATGTATTGTTAAGTTCTTCCAATTCTCAGCCTTTGTTCTTCTTTAAATAGTACTTAGGATGATAGCAATAGAAGTAAGACTGAAGTATTTGGCCAGCATTCATAAGTCTTAGTCAGTAAAGTGACCCATTTTTGTTGTATATTGCATTTATGAATCAGTCTTCCATTCAATTTAAGCATTCGATACACATTGAGCCTGTTTAGAAAGTCTAGTAGTAAAATAATTCTGAAATTTATTAACATAGAAGTCTTAGGTTTAGATGGTCGAACACTCTTTTCCGCAGTGTCTAAGAAGTGATCTGTTTTAGACGCTTAATAGCCTTGGATCATTATGTTGCATTAGGCTGATATCAGAAGGTATTTTAAATTTGGTGTAGATATTTGTAACGCAAAGAACGAATACATCTACGACTCCATAAAGTATATACATTCTTGATCTGCATGACGAGTTGACTTGATTTAGTCATGTCCATCCTATGTCCTCCGTCTCTTTGAAAGCTATATTCACCAAACCTTGCAAGAAGTCTTTAAAAGTATATACGCTGCACATTTGTTGGAACCGAGCGGATCATAGGAAAGATCGGTCGAACAACTATGGGTAGTTGTGGCTAGAATAACTTTGGATCTCAAATAGAAATGGTATCATTTTCGACTAGTTTCGTTGTCGTTGCGTGGAGCTGCGTCTGTCATCGGTCTGTTCATTTTGGAATGCAACAAGACAACATTTCTTACAAATAATGTTTCTCCGATTTCATGATTATTTTCCAAGCAGAACAAATACGATTTGTATGCGGAACATGTCTTAAGTTCTTTGGACGCCCAAAAGAGCAAAAAATATGAAAACTACATAGAGTAAATAATGATTATTGAAGAAAAATACGACAATCATTAAAATATCTGAAAATCTATACAAGTTATTGTTTTTATGAATGTGCCCCTTATATTTTTATTCTATTTCATGAAATCCCAAGCAAAACTGCAAATCTAGTTCAAATATTTTTTTCGTTTTCCCTGGGAACTATTTCCTATCCCCAGATAGAACTGCTTTCTAATCCCCCAGAAACAAGTTTTTCATGTAAGCTGATATCGTCTTCCTTAGAAGAAACTCTTCTTAAATGTCACTTCTCCTGAATGGAGACGAGATTGCGATGGCAATGCGACATAGCTGACATCGTGCTACTGAAAGAATCGGTTGCTTATCTTCCACGTTACACATTAAATGCTGGGCTTCTACATATTCCAAGAGTCATTATTATATGCTCCTAAGTAGGAGCTCAAGATGCAAGCACTGAAATGCTTTTTAGTTCATAAGAAATCCTTATTTTTGTATACTATTCAGTCAGTTTTAATTACAGACTCTGAAGATAGACATAGTAGAAATTTAATATAAAATAATTAACCGTGATTGACGAATCATTAAACTGCGAATTAAAGTCAAAGATTATATACAATAGAAGAAATGCC
Source organism: Lordiphosa andalusiaca (assembly GCA_035044965.1). Taxonomy (NCBI): domain Eukaryota; kingdom Metazoa; phylum Arthropoda; class Insecta; order Diptera; family Drosophilidae; genus Lordiphosa; species Lordiphosa andalusiaca. Next base: position 25,212 of record JAWNNM010002858.1, on the reverse strand, counting down.
TTTGAAGTTAACTTCCAAGCAATTGGGAAACCATTTAAAATTTGTAGTAAAAGCGAATTTTTCAGCTCAGGGTTCTGGTAAGAAACAGGTACGAGAATCGGTTCAGCCCGACTGTAACTTACTATTAACCTTCCAAAAATGGTTTTATCACACAAGGTGTAACAAGTTCTGCCCAACGCTGTTCGAGCTGGGCTAAGTCAACTCTGCAGTTAATGCTTGTCAAGTATATATATATGCTATATGGGGTTGGAGATGCTTTCTTTTGCATGTTACATACTTTTAGGCAAACTTTATATAATCTGTATACCTTTGGTATAGAGTATAGGAAGCAATAGACTAACGAAACCGAATTTCAAGTCCAAAAATGACCAATGCTTGGAGTAAAACAATAGCTTACTTACGAACGTAACTGACGAATCATTGAACCGCATAAATAAAGTAAAAGCCTAGACCCTATATGTTCCTAAACTGACATCAGTTTAACCATTTTACCTTCTAACTTAGTACAAAGACACTCTGCTGTAAGACTATTGATAAGAATTGGGAACAATTTGATTTTTATCTTAATGTATTTACTTAGTCCCTGCTCTGAATGGAATTTAAACTGTGAGTGCATTAACTTTGATATTGAATTATAATAAATAAGGTGCACAATTCAATTAACTTTCCCAAATGCAATGAGAATGTGTAGACTCGGTTGCTTAGTGTTATTTAAGAGCATCTAAAAAGCTTCAAAATACAAAATGTTGTTGTTTTGCCCTTGAAAGTAGGCAATGAAATTTTTGAAAACGCGCGCACACAAACACACACACACATAGGCACACACACACTCGCACGCGTGCATAGACTTGGCCTACCCCTGGCATACTTTCATTTGACTTTGGTCACGATACAAAACGTTTATTGTGCGCATAATGGGCAACAACAACAGAAACAACAACAACAAATGGGACGAAGACGACAAAATTACATAAAAACGGCAAATGTAAACAAAAGAAAGCACGAAAATAAAACAAAAGCAAAAGTAAAGTAAATTATTTTCAAGACGGTGGGCAGAGGTGGGTTGTGTGGTGCGGTGGGGGGGTTGCTAAACCACACGCACAATTGCCAAGAGTGGCAAAAAGAAAAAGAAAGCAAAAATCAATAAAGTATACAACAAACACGGTCATTTTCTGTCCCTTGGCGACCTTTCTTTATTGTTGTTGTTGTTCTCTGCGCAGAAAGGAAAAATCAAACAAAGTTTGCATTTATGCTCGTGTGCGTGTGTTTTGCGAGTGTGTGTGTGTGTGTGTGTGTTGTTTCCTGTTTTATATTTTTGGACCGAATTTCAAGCAATTGGTTGTGACGGGAGGGCTTAGGGCAGGTGTTGGCCTGGCAAAAGTACAACACCAAGGCGGCCGAGTAGCTTGTGCTATTTTTAAACCAAACGCACACACAAACACACTTAGACAGACGCAGGCGCATAAATAGCACACAAACAACAAACACAGGCAAACACACACCCAAACCAAAAACCCACCCACCCACCCACACGGCACGCACAGCCTCCATGTTCACATTAATGTCACTCATACGCACAGTTGCACATGCAAACAAACAACAATGTTTGGCTGACGCTGGCGTTGGTCAACGTTTTAATTAAATCCATTCTCCTCCTCCTCCTTCCAGCCATTTGGGCTGCGTTGGACACATTTTAAAATAGCCAAACCACCCACCGCCGCCCAAAACCTCTCACCCACGTGGGTGAGTGCGGTCTATATTTACTTATTCACAGCTTGGTTGTTGTTTTTTGTTTTTTTTTTGTTTTTGCCCATATGCGACACATTTGGCGTTGATGTTGTGGCTGGGCTGGCTGGGTGTCTATTGATTTGTTTGCAAATTGTTAATTTCAACCAACAAAATTTATTTGCACAAAACGACACTCTAAATGCTGTCTAATAAGCGGTTGATTGTTACTAAATATGAACGTAAATAATAAAGAAAGCCATTGGATTGTTGTTACCCTTGTAGAAGTTGTACAAATTAATTTGTTTATGCATTAAAATGCTGCAAAGTGAAAGAATTACTATTCAAATGACTTTTATCTATCACTCTAAATAGCACAAGGCAATAATCTAGGACTGTTTTCAGTATATTGAAGAGTTTGTGTTGAATCAAGACTGTTGATGCTAGTTGATCTTCGTGTGCTGTACACGAATCTGTTTATACCTTCAAAGTATCAATATTTCTGTTCAGCAATAATATTCGAGTCCATAAAGCCATGTAGGTCTGTGTGTCCATCTGTTTGAACAAACAGTTCTCATAGATGGTACGAGATGTAGGTAAAACACACCTAGCAGTCGCAATTGTTATGGTACACTCTCGTTCTCGAGAACTTTTGAAAGCATCCACTCTACATTGACGGCTATTTGACAAGTGACATTTATGCTATATTTCTGCAACAAAGGTTTTTGGCGTCAGTTGTTTGCAATCATGGAATGGGGATCCCATATGCAGCTACGAAAAAGTTGATATCTTTCGGATATTGCTCCCACCAGAAATCACCCGAAACTTTGTGTAAGGATACTGAGAGAATAAAATCCACGCGAAATAGCTATCGAATTCGTCGAAATCCACTGCGCAAGCAGAAAATCATGACTCGTGAGATGAATATCAGCAAGGGGAGCATTTCGCGCATTATAAAACACGATTTGGGACTCGGTGCATACAAGAGACACTCCGGCCACTTGCTCACATCAGCATTAAAACAAAAACGCGGGACATAATCGAAAGCATGGCGTCGCCAGTGCGCGAACAAAGTAAAGCCGCTTGTGACAAGGTCGAAGTTTCTCTTTTGGTATACCACAAAATTAGGTTCGACTTAGCATGATGACCTTTTAAAAGCATACAATGCTCCGTCCAAATAGGAAAGAACCTCTCCGATACATTTCAGGTTTAAGGCAGGGTGACACCTAATCGTGTGACTTCTTTAATCTGCCGATGGAGTATTTAGTGCGCCAGTGCCCAAATACTAACAGATCAGGCATCATATTTTCCTAAGAAACATTGCTGTTTGCATATGTCAATGATATTGATATCTTCGGCAAAAGCTGACGGGCGCTTTCAGAGACATATAATCAGACAAAACTCATGGGCTTAGTACCTAGAACAAACGCGCAAAAAGTTAGACAATCTGTTGCAATGGAAGACTACAACTTCAAGGTTGTTAAGGATTTTGTGTACCACGTAACAATGATAACCATATAGTAAAGATATCAGTCTGAAAACCCCAAGATGAAGAATTAGTTTTACTAAAGACATGTTATTACCGGCTCAGTAGGGAGTTTAAAAGCAGAGTTCCGACTCGAAGAACTAAGATTGCGTTTCATAAGTAACTTTTCATACCAGTTGTGCAAGGACATTAACTGCAGCAGATGAGGTGGCAATCGATGTATTCAAGAGAAAAGTTCTTCGGAGGATTTATGGATCTCTAAAAGTCGGCGACGAATTTCGCATGCGAATGAATCTCGAACTGTTCGAGTTTTAAAACTATGTTACTAGTATGCATAAAAATGGTTCATCTCTAAAAGTGTAAAAACGGAGAACGGAAATGGGTAAAGAGCCAAGAAGGGACGACCGAAACTGAGATGGAAAGACCAGGTGCCGGCAGATATTGCGGCGCTTGCATTGACCAACTGGTGCCAGCTTCCATAAGACAGAGTCGAGTTTTGGGGCTTTAATTACAGCGTCCATCTATGTGCATGAACACTCATAGAGTAGGAGAGCTAGAAATTAAAATGTAGACTAGTATTGATCAAGTTTGTTTCCAATTTTGGCCCCCTCTCGCTAACACAATAAAATATGTAAAGCCAATAGTGTGTATGCCCAATATCTATATGCTTTCAAATTTAAGTAAAGATCGAAAAATATATGGCAGAGCTATTAAGGTTTAAAAAAAACGTTGCATAGTTCTCAGAGCAGTTAGCGCTGCTTGCTAACATAGCAGTGATATGCTTACATTAATGTTAATGATCTGTTAATTAACATAAGATAAGTTTAATGTTAATGCTCTGTTAATTAACATAAGACATGTTTACTAAACATTAATTCCACTGAGGAACAGTTAAATCGAAGTCTTGCAGAACCGACTTTAACTTAAGCTTTCATCTTAATTAGTCAATATTTAAAAAAGAAATGAACTTTTAACTGTAAAGTTGTGGAAGATATGTCGTCTTTACCAAGGTGTGGTGCAGGGTACAACGTGGTAAAAATCGAATTGATTTGACTGCAAGTATAGGAAGCACATGTCCCAGTCATGTCAAACTTTTGTCTCTTACCATCTCTGAGATCTATTTCTTCATACGTACAGACAGCCGTACATGGGCATATCGACTCGGCTGATGCTAATCAAGAATATTTTTATTTATATATTTCATACTGTCAGCGATGATTCTTTCTGGCTTTTACATACTTTTCCACAAACATGATATACCCTGTGTAACCTTGGTACAGCATCAGAAAACCACAGATAAAAATATCAGCAGAAAACAGAAAGTATTGTGATTAAACAAATTAGTTTGGTTCGGTTCGCTTAATACTTTAAGCGCTCACCCTGAGACAATAGTACAGGAACATTTCTGAAGTTTTCATCAATTCCATATGATTTTCGGATAGACTACGATTCGCTGATGGATAGTAACAAAAGGATACCTCTAAAGCCCGAGTTGATATTACTTCTAAGGATGACTTCTGACCATTTTGAAACCAGTGAGCCCGTTAATCTCCTGCAGTTGATTACACACATCTGTTGTTATATCTTTCATCAGACTATATTTCTAAGTATTCAATTTTTGATTGGTACGATATTCCCAATTATGTATGACATTTTAATGATTTTAAGCACTTTTGTAAGAATTTTAAAGAATTTTAAATGAGTTCTAGGCGTTCCATTTCGAGAGTGTGCGAAAAGTCAGAGTCGGAAGTTCTTGAAAACGGAAATGGGCCTTTATAAAAATAATGAAAAGTTACAAATGCAGCACTGAACCAAAACCATGTCCAGAACTGAACCGGAGGTTTAAATTCAGTTTGAAGCACTGAACCGGAACAGTTTTTCATATATTCAAAGTGAACTAAATCTTGCAAATATTTCTAAAAATTTGTTAAAGCGAAGATATACCATTTTGAGAACCTGTGTTCAAAATTATTGAATTATATACTGCCCAAAAATATGCCAAATAAAATCAGTTTCGTTCATTTCAATTGAATTCTCTTAAACATATTTAATCAATTTATTGCATATTTTTGGGCTGGTCAATATTTGGTAATTTTATAGTGCATGTACTCAAAGCAGTATATCTTTGCTTTGAAAAATTATAGAAATATATATGTGAGACTTTGATTTAAAGCTAAGAAATAGTACTTTGTGATGCAATCAACGAGAGTCAAAAAAATACTAAAATGTAACCACAACATGAGCTCAAAATATGCACTTTCAGCAGCAGTTTTAAGCTTAAATTACCAGAAATGTAGACATGATGGAGCATTTCTTAAGTTTCCAAAAATCTTCTAAAATCACCAAAAACTCTTCAATATACTTGAACTTAATGCCTAGTGTTATGTTTGACTAAAGACAAGCATAACTCAGAATACACTCGGAACTCTGGTTTCTGCCAAAACATGAACTTGTCCAGTCTATGTTTAATGTCTTCCGATTTGAAGGATATATCTCCAATATCACATGAATTATACATTCTATTCTTGACTATTTACACATCTTCAGCAAGGGTATTCAAGCCAGGGGCAAACCATTCAATTGTTGTTCCTTTGTTGGAAATGTTTTTTGGCATATGCTAAGCATTTTTTGGTTTTGTTTTGTTTTGGTGGCTAATCTATTTGCATTTTGCATTTCAAATTTGGGTTTCTTTTTTGTCTGTCAGAGTTTCGTTTTTTTTGGCTGGGTAAGCAATATTTGGTGGGTTGTGTGATGCGATTAAAGGTGAAGGGTGCTTGTTGTAGTTGTTTGCTGATTTATAATTTTTCACTAGCAACACTCACCTTATTCTTTTGTCTTTTTGTTTAGGCGACTTAAATTGGATTGGTATTGGTAGAGAGGCACACACACACACACACACACACACACACACACGCACGCACACACATCAAGTGGGAGAGGAGTTGTTGTTGTTGTTCTTTTTCTTGATTTATTTGCTTGCCGACTGGCCTAGGTGAGCTCTCCCCGCCGCACACCTTTGGTACATTTGGTGCATGTACCTACATGTATGTGTGGGTGGCTGATGGCCATATGCATCAAAAAAACAAAAAAAAAGAAGAACTAAAACAGCAACCAGATCTGCGGCCGTTACCTTTGGTTAATTGTTAATTTTCAAGTCAAGTGGCGAATTAGCACAGAACTCAATCTTTCGACCAGCCTTGGCTGGGCTTTCAATTATTTATGCTCTCAGGGCCAACAAATAAGTACAATTTGGTGGCAATTCAAGCCTCTCCAGCTGGTCACAAGGTTAATATTTTTTTTTGCTGCTTTTCTCCTTCCGTTTTGTTGTAAATTGCACTGTGAAAGTTGCGCTTAACTTTCGTTTTCTTTCACTCACTGACACAGACACACCGAACACACACAGGCACAGACGGAGGATTTTCTATAGAAATTTTGTTGCTTATTTTACTTCTTCCTTTTCTCTATTTTTTCTTTTTTTTCCTTTTTGTATTTGCCACACGTGCGAAATTTTGCCGAGCAGCTTTTGCGGCTGTTTACTCGCCTTTAAAGTTCATCGAAAACTAATTTCGTTTCGATTTCACACAAAAAAAAAATCTCAATGGAATTTTTGCTTTACGTTTTCGCTTTCCCTGGCGCCTACTCTCGGCGTGTTGTTGCTGCCCCTACAACATTTCCAATAACAATGTTACAAGTTTCCTTGTGGGGGACTTTCCCGTGGCGCTTCCAGTGCCTAACTAAAAATAAAGTTAAGCGTGGCCACGACGCCAACGTCGACAGCGACAGCGACGGCGACGGCGACAGCGACAGCGATAACATTGACAGCTGCTGCCCACGTTGGGGTCAGCGGGTGGCTGCTGCTGGGATTGGGATTGTGGTGGGAGGGGTTCTCGGCCTCTCTCTCATGTTTGTGTTTGCGCACTACTACATAGCCCGCCCACCGCCCCCAGCGGCAACGGACAGCGGCAGCAACAACAATTGGCAAACTCAACATCGGCGTGTTTGTCTTTGCGCCTTCCAGCATGGCCGTGTTTGGGGCGGGGGTGGGTGTGGGTGTGGGTGTGGGTTTTTGCCAGTGTAGGCGCGCGCGTGCTGGATGCCCGACTAACTGGATGTTTGGGTGCATTAGTTGTTGTTCGTAGTAGTAAAGACCATGACGCTGCCTGAATTCGAATGCTGAAAACTGAAAGCGGAATCTGAATGAAATGACGTCGCTGCACCGCATTGGAGTGGAATGGTAGTAGTTGGTCATGCACTGCCAGGATGACGCAGATCCACGTAATGTGAGAGATCCTGGGTGGGTGGGTTGACCAATTGCTCAACCATTTTGTATTATAAATGAAAATGGTACATTTTTAAGGATTTGTGATGATCAAATACATTTGATTGCTGTGGCTGTGGGTGGCATTACCCACGCGAAGCATAACAGTTGAGTGGGCTACCCACGTAGAAAGTTATGAATACCTAGGTAGATTTTTTTAAAGGAGCTACCAAACATTTGCTAAATTAATTGCTGTAAAACACGGCTTTATAATAATTATGAACTTTAAGCGGGCATTTGAGGTGTTTGCTTATAAAGTGTTGCCTTCTTTTTGGCGTTTAATACATAGAGGGATGAAGAGGCACAAGACTCAAGTACTATTTCTATTGAATTGCCTAAAAGTATTCACAAATATAGAAATGAAATTTCACATTAATACTACCGCTTGTAATTCTCAAGCTGGAATTCCCTGCTTTGAGAATATAAAAGCGATAACTGAAATTAGGCATGAAAATAATTTTGGAATGTTAATAATCTGTTATTTAGCTTAAGGAAAGGCTGAGTAAGGCAGGGCCATCTTAAGGCTGATTTTCTACCAATTTTCTTTCAAGCAACACTGCCTTCGGCTCATCTCAGCTGTATTCGTGTCACATGTTACTGTCAAACATGTTCAGTTTGGTCTATAATGTAACTATGAATAGACTGACAAACGAACAACGCTTTTGCCATTTGAGCTACTTAGTTGATAGATCTTGCAATTTTGAATGTGAGAATGCTATTAGCCATTAGCTATAGATCTGGCACTTTTTAAAGTATGTTTAGCTATTTCTAGCTATATTGGAATTTTGAAGACGAAGTGCGAAATAATGCCTTTTAAATTAGTTTGAAGCGTTAACGTCCTGAAAAGCGAATCTCAGAGCTATGACCAAAGGCATAATCGATTTTGGGAGCCTTAGCTTTGCAGATTCGAACCAAAGGTTTAAGTTCGATTTTTATGCTTTTTTATAATTCTTCCAAGTTTAATGAAAATCGGATAATTATATGGTATCGCTGCCATACAATCGATAAGTCAAAAAACAGTATTAGTTAGAAAAACTTGAGCATTCTAAAATTTTATATATGTGTGTTTCAAATGCTTTTACCTAATTCTACAAATTTTTGACCAATCTCAATCTCAATGCCCAATCCAAGCTATCTTCACCAAACATTGGATGTACATGTTACATGCAGCCGGCCTTATCGGATGACTATAGCATATAGCTCTCATAGGAACGATTGGTCGAAAAACTAGTTTTAATGGGAAAAACTTTTTTGATTTCAATGGAAACGCCTCAAAAGTTTGGTGGAAGTCTGTCATCTATATGGTGTAGCTGTCCCAGAAAAGTGGAGTCCGAAAAGTAGTTTTAGTAAGAAAACCTTGCTTGTTTTCTATGGATATGTTCTTAGAATTGGCATTTATTTATTTAATATGCTTTCACACAATTCTACAAAGTTTTGACAACATCGGATGAGTATAAAGTATAGCTGCGGTACGAATGATCGGTTAAAAAATAAGTACTATTGAGAAAAACTTTTTAGTTTTAAATGGAATCGACTCCAAATTTCTTACATGTGTGTTTTTTAGGCTTTTGCATGATTCCACCAAGTTTGGTCGAAATCGGAAATTTATATAGTATAGCTCCCATGGAAAGGCAACGTCCGAAAAATATTCTAAGTTAGAAAAATTTGCTGCAAGGGTTTACAAACTATACTAACTTTCGTCTGGTATAGTTAAATAAAGTTGACACCAAGCTTAATCGATTTAGCTTGTCTGAATACTAAGCTTAATCAAATCTGAAAGCAACTGAAAAAAATCTATACTTGACAAACATATGGAACATTTCAATGTATAATCGGCATAGATAAAATGTGACTATGACAAAAATGTAAGGAGAAAGTGATGATTTATAAGCCAACATGAAGAAAACAGAGGATTCAAGAAATCAGAAAGAAATATTTAAGACAGAATATTGAGAGATGTTTCGGGAAGATTGCAGGTAGCAGACTTATTTCTGAGTGACATAAAGTAGGTCTAGATTTACAAGTCTTCAACTTGATTCTAAACAAAAGAGGCAACCATTACTCCCCCCTGTGCTGCCCTCCTTTGTGCTGCTTATTAGAGTCTGAACTGAAAATCACCATGAATGTAATTTATCAGCAAATTGTAGAACTCTAGTTTTCTAAGAAAGTGAAGCTTTTTTTTTCTCTACTTTTTACAGTACCAAAAACATTTGACAATTCCGCGCGCTTCATCAACAACATCATCAGCTGCTGCTGCTGTTTCTTCCCACATCATCCAAGTGTCCTTCCATTCAAATGGTGTGGGGGGGGCAGCGCAGGCGCTCTGCTTGTTCAGCATGTGTGTGGGAATTTTCCAAAATGTAGCCGGGAAAATTCCAACGCATGACTGTGTATGACCATTGTGACTTGAATCTGTGTGTGGTGTGGTGTGGTGTGGTGAATTCAAGCCAAGGCGCGTGGCTTCAACGGTGCGACCAAGTGCAACTGCACCCAATGGAGAGGCGACTGCAACAAGCGTCCCTGGCTTCCCTGGTGTCTTGTGAGGGTGTTGTCAACTTTTTCTTTAATCAGCTGAAACACGGGCTTTTAATTTACGACCTGCCTTATCGATATGCTGGCAGTGGTTGGGCCCAAAAATGTATGCCACACACACACCACGGAGACAGCGGCGCGAGCGGAGCTTGAGGCCAAAGTTGAAATCAATAATTATTATATGCTAGTTGGTTTCGGGGAAATTGAAAATGGCAGCGGGCCGGCAGCAGGCGGAGTGCAACATGCTTGCCAGAAACTTGCTCGCTAATGTGCAGCAATAAAAAAAATTGGCAAAACTGAAATTTAAATCACCAGGCGCACCATGTTGCCTACTTGTAGGCGCTTGCTTGCCTGCTTGCTTGTCACCCGGGGTGGTGGTGGTGGCAAGTGCCAACAAGAAACTTTCTAATTAGGATCATAAATTTTCCCAGCATCTCGCACTTGACAACGTCGCCGGCATGAAGAGCACCACCCTACTGCCTCCCCCTGCCCACTCTCTTTGGCCTTAGCAGCTGTTTGGCCAACTTCTTGATGTTTTGTGGTTGCCTGCCAAAAAGAGGCAAAGCTTCTTGTAGTTAGCTGGAAATGTGTTTTCGGGTCAGCTGTGCAACTACCTTCACAGCGGGTGGTGGGGCGGGTGTGGCATGGTTCTCTTGCATATAATTTATGCTGATTGCATTTTACGGGCAGCGGAAAAAAAAATTTCTCGCTCGCCCAAAAGTATGCAGCGTCCAGAAGTGCGCACTTGTCGCGGTCTTTTTTCCTGCTGCCTTTTGCTTTCGTTTTGTGTAAACAATTTATTTTTATTTTTCGCGTTTTTTTTTTCGGCGTCGAGCGAGTCAAGTGGCCCCAAGATAAGCGCCTCGAAATGTTTCCGCTGCAAAACATTTGCCATTTTTGTATATTTTTCTGTTTTTTTTTTTGCTCTGTCTATGTGTGACTGAGTGTGTGTGTGTGTGTGTGTGTAGGTGCTTCTATTTTTATAACCAGAGGCATGCAACTTGCATTTTGCTTTTGTGTATTTGAGTTTAGGCCAGCTTCTGCCACTTGCCGTTTTGAATTTTAGTCTTAAATTCGGCCCGACAAATTTTACGTAAATGAATGAAAATCGTTTTTCGGTATTTTGAGACCGTATATGGTCTTAAATCCGGTTTGACTTGGAATATTATTTAACGGAAGTGAAAATTAAAGCAATTAAACATATTTAGAATTCATAAACTAATCCTTTCTTCAGCTAAAACCGATTCTGCTGCTAGGATTATCGATTCCTATGTTGAGTCTTTGCTCATTGCCAGGCTTACTTATTTAGGACAGATGCTGCCAGTGCATTTACTGCTCTTAACATGTATATAATATAACCACAATAATATTAGCTATTATTTCTTTAATGGTATTCCTGAAAACTACTTAGATTTCATTTAGATTAGCTAGCTTAGATGATGCTCATCTGCTGGATACAAACTGTCCAGTGTGCCCAAAGTAAGTGAAGAGTTAAGGGTCATACTAAAAGATTTATTGAGTTAGCTATGACGGCTTTTAAAAAATTTTTATATAATATATTTATTTTGTAAACTTTCTGTCACCTTCAAATTGGCAACTTAATTTAGATTGGGTAGCCTTGAGGACAATTTAGGTGTGGTGTGACCGTTCTTTTTAGGCGCTTGGCGCTTGTTTGAGTTTGTTTGTGTTGAAATCATGAAGCACGTTTAAAATTTTTTGCATTTCAAGTTTAAAAAATAGAGGAAAGTTAACTTCGGCCTTGCAGCACGTTTTCTAAACAATTTGAAGGACATATCCACTGAAAACAAACAAGTTTTTCCCAATAAAACTACTTTTCTGACTCTACTTTTGTGTGACAGCTATACTATATAGATGTCCGATGTCGACCAAATTTGGCAGAATTATGGAGAAGCATTAAAAACTAGTAAATACGGAGTTTGAAGAAGTTTGCATTAAAATCAAAAAAGTTTTTCTCACTAGAACTAGTTTTTCGACCGATCGTTCCTATGGCAGCTATATGTTATAGTCATCTGATCCGGGAGGTTCCGACAAATGTGCAGCGTATTTGTACCAGAAAACTTCGTGCAAAGTTTGGTGGCGATAGATTGAAAACTGACGGAGGAGATAGCATAGAAACAGACGGACATGGCTATATCGTCTCAGCTCATCTGGCTGATCAAGAATATATATACTTTATGTGGTCGGGAATGATTCCTTCTATGCATTACAAACATCTGGACAATTTCAATATACCCTCTGCAAGGGTAAAAAAAGTTCTAGCTAAGACTGTTTTTCGGACGTATCTTTTGTATGGCAGCTATACCATATGGTTGTTCGATTTTCACTAAATTAAAATAATTATATAATATAAATATAGAAAAGCATAGAAAGCCTACGAATGCGAAGTTTGGGGATATTTCCATTGAAAATAAGAAGGTTTTTCCTAGTAGATCGAGTTTTCCGACCTATTGTTTCTATGGGAGCTATGAGATATAGTTATCCGATCTAATCGATTCCGACATATTAAAAGCCTGTAGCAAAAAGGCTCTGTGAAAACTGAATGACTAGCTTGCATAGAAACAGACAAACGGACGGAAGGACAAAGCTCAATCGACTCAGCTCGTCATCCTGATCAAGAATATATATTGTTTATGATATCGGAAATGAATATTTCTATGCGTTGCAAACTACTGGGTTAAATTACAATACCCTTTGCAAGGGTATAAAAACATTTATACCTTCTGCTAAGTACTTTTTAAGGTTCTAGAGAGTCAGCAAAACAATTTAATATTTTTGTTTCATTTACCTCCTTCTTGTCTGGGGATCAAACTAGGGATCTTTTGCACCTATGCTATGGTACTCCATCATCGGCTACTCGTAGGGGCAGATGCCTCAAAGCCTTTTTACTGGTATTTTACTACGTAGTTTGAAGTTTAGTAATGAAAAACGATTTGTATCTTTCCTTCTTTACATTTTCTATACGTTCCTTTCTGTTTATGGTCAAAGTGAAATGTTATGGATTCGAAAGGATATGAGAGTCATAATATTTGACAAGATATCAAATAAAGCAACAAATATCAAATTGATATAGAGCTTTTTTATCTGTGTAGGTTCACCATTCTTAAGCTTTAAACGTACTGAACCTTGTTGTCTAGTGTTAACGCCAAAGATCCTGCTGGAGTTCTAAGTCAACTGATATCCGAACAAGCACCAGGAATCATAGGTCTATATGTTACCCTAGATGGGGACGAAATCTTACCCAAAAGAGAGAAAATTGATACTAATAGAAAGTAATAGGATTACTCTACCATTGTCAACGAATGTGCTCAATGTTTATGTCTTTTAAGAATGAATAATTTTCAGAGAAATTAACAATTATTTTTTGCAGCATCGTAAACAAATTGTCAGAATTATGTGTAATTCCGGCAATACTTTAACAAGTTTGAGTTTCTGGATTGTAGATATGAGTTCAAAAAGGTTTCAAAGTTTCTAATGCCATCAGTTCGTTGACCCCTCGCATCTTAATACAAACTGAAAGGTTCTTAAGCTAATCTAAATATATCTTAATATAAATTCTAGATAAACATACAACTATTTACATAATCTAAGGATGATACTTTTTCTTTCAAACCAAAATATGTTATGTACAACAACCTAAAAAAAAGTAATAAAAGGAAATTCGGAAATAATCAAAAAAAGGTTTCTTGGATCACAAAAAAACGAGCTAAAGAAAAAGACAACGCACCAATATGAGACAACAGTGAGTTACTTAAATTTTCTTTTTTTTTTTGGTTTTTAGGGAAAAGATTGAGGAAAAAATCTCAGAGTTTTGTTTTTTTTTTTTTTTGTAATCTTTAGAGCGAGCGAGTCAAAGGCAGTTTTTTTTTGGTATGCCGGGTGGGACATTTAGATGTGAAAATTTGTATAGAAAAATTACAGATAGAGAGATACAGAGATGGATTGCTTGATCGCAAAAAGGAATAGAGCAGAGAGTGAGTGAGACAGACAGAGATAGACAGAGAGAGAGAGAGAGAGAGAGAGAGAGGAGGAAATGCAAATTGGACAAAACGTGGCCAACTCACCATCGTAGTCGGAGCCAGCGCTGACAGCTCCCACAACACCGGCGGCAGCAGCCTGGGCCTGGGCAGCCATTAGTTGGTTCTGGAACTCCTCCTCGGAACTGCTGAAGGATCTCTGCTGCTGAGAGGCATACTGAGCGCCGGCCAGGGCACGACGCTGCTGATTATACGAGGTGGTATCCATGGCATGACCCCCACTAATGGTCAAGTTGCGTGTCAATGGGGGTGGCTTTTGATAGCCACCAGCCATTTGGGGCAACTGCTGAGGCATCTGCTGCTGCTGCTGCTGTTGTTGGTGCTGTTGTTGTTGCTGATGTTGTTGCTGATGTTGCTGTTGTTGTTGCTGCTGTGGTTGCTGCTGTGGTTGCTGTTGCTGTCGTGGCGGATGATGCATTTGGGCTTGGCAAGTTGTTTGGAGACGCGTGGCATATGGCTGTTGCTGCTGTTGCATGGAATGTTGCTGCGGTGACTGGCGATGCTGCTGATTTGGATGAAGATGCTGTGGCCCGTGCGGCTGTTGCACTTGACTGGGATGTGCCAAATGAGGATGCTGTCGCATCAAACCATCCAGTTCGCCCTGCATATACAAAGTGAGCCGCTGTACAATAAGCTGGCCTTGTTCTCTTACCTGATAGTAACGCGGATCATCCTCGGGATAGGCACCCGAGTTGCCAGCTCTGTGCTGCAGCTGCTGTTGTTGTCCTTGCTGTGACATGCCGTATCCTTGCTGCTGCTGCTGTTGCTGCATTTGATACTGCTGTGCCTGTTGAGGATTCATGGGTTGCATGCGAGGACGCATTTGCTGCTGCTGCTGCTGCTGCTGCTGTCCCGGACTCATCATACCATCCATTCCGCTGTCCGACACCGACAATCGTCGATTCGTGGGCTGCTCCTGTTGGGAGTACTGACGACGCAGCATGCTGCCTGCCCGTTGCATGGGCAGGTTCTCCTTTTCGGCTGCACTGCGTGTCCGTTCCAGCTTGGGTCGCTTGTCGGTTGTGTCATGCGGATCCACAATGGTCTGCTGGGAGATGTCCTAGAAACAAATCATACCATGAGAGCTACACCTCACTCTTTATCTGGCCTGCTCTTTCGACTTACGCTACTGCCGTCGGGTTCAATCCGCCGGATGAAACCGTCTTGTTGTCCGCCCGGCTTGTTCATCCATTGCCCCGTCTTGGACAGCAGCTCCTGCTTCTTGCGGCATAGTATACATATCCAGATCACCTATAGAAATGGGTAAGAAAATCCATTTACATTTTATCACATCAGAGTCAACTTCAATTTTTCACTCGGCTTTGACGAACATTCTGATTGAAATTTTAATATCGAAATTCGATGGAGCAACACTTCCAGCAGATGCTGGCCCTGGGTCAGAGCCGAGCCAACCAGCTGCTGTTTAGTATCTACCAGCTATACGATCTCTGGGACTATCTTTATGTCTATTTAACCACCTACATTGAGCGTGGACCTAGCGAATACCTGGCCGGATTCAGCAGCGTGCACATCCGCTCACCGCCCGGCGCAAGCCTCTATCCTGGCCATTGGCTGCACATGTCGCTGATATATCGTGCCTCCCGATTTGGTCACATCGGTGCCACATTCACCCCACAACCAAATTGAAAAGACATTTCGCGTTTGTTCAGTTTGCCCAGTTTCGTTTACATTTCGCCAGTGTATCCGTCTCTGTGTGACAGTTTTTATTTGGCATTGGTTCAACCGAAAGAAAACCGAGAAAATGTAGTTTGGCAACGCGACGAGCCAATGATAAGCCCACGGCTCAGTGAGCTAAATAAAAATTGAAAAAAAAAATTGGAAGAAGAAAAAAAAGTAGGTGTAATTGAAATTGCGATTCCCCAATGGGCAGGGAGAAATGCAGTGCCAAGAATTTTGGAAAAAATGGAATAATAGTTATGCTGACATGTGGCCAAGAGATCAACTGCTAATCGATTGAAACGAGCTTACGTCTCTCAACCAAAAAAAAAGCTGACTTTTGTGCAAAGAATGTGTTTTTGATGGTCGTTTCAACCGCAATTAAGGCAGGAGAATCGTTTTGAGAAAAACCTTAGCATAGTTTTACCTAAGCTAAAGAAGCTGATTTCTGAACTGCGAATGAAATTTGAGTAGTTTTCTAAATTCAGTGAAAATTCTTTTAAAAATGGTAAGTCCTTAATGTAGGATACTAAATGAAAAGCTTATTAAAGGGCTACCAAGGAGAGCAGCAAAAAGTCACAAATAAATGAAACTCTGTTTTCTTAACAAATGGAAGAAATTGTAGAAGTCTGGAGAAGCCACCAAAAAGTCTTATAACTAACAAGATGAGCAACGGCCATACAAATGCATGTAGTTGTAATTTTCCCAGTGAACCCACGATTTCACGTTTGTATGCTGTGCGTTTGCAAATTTTGTGCCAAACCCAAAATCAAATGTTCCTTTTGCCATTTACTTGAATTATCGTTATTTATCTTTCTAACTTCCAGAGTCTTTGGGAATACTCCCGACTGTTGTCATGTGGGAACTTTGAGTAGCGCTTGATTAGAACGAAGCTAAGCCCCGTTGCAGCTCTATTATAGCTTTCACGCAAGGACTGACTTACAGTATTGCCTAATATTCCAGATATTATTTGAAATTATTAGATCTTTGATCAAATTGCTTTTCGAAACACCATCATTGCTGCGCTTGGGCGGCCATAAAATCTCAAGCACTTCGATAACAAATCCCATATAAAAACAAGTAAGGGCGCTGCGGTCGAGTTTCCCGACCACAAAATACCCTGTTCATTTGTTTTCATTTATTTTGTTATTTTGAACCTAAATGTAGGCAACACTTTTTTCTAGTCCTGACCATAAACTGGGGGGTGGGGGTGCTCTTATCAGCTCAACTGTTTCGCTTATAACTCCGGTGTTTTTTGTCCGATCTGATTGTACTTTTCAGAATAGATAGATATTGGGCCTAGCTTGATGTATACTAAACCACGAGGCTCTAACTTGAAAATTGTGGATCTGACGGCTATTTATAGAGGAGGTCTAGGTTTTTGGGGGATAAAAGGGGGACGGGGTGGAATTTTTCAAATCGGAAACAAACTTGATCTGCGTACAGCATAAATCTACCTTCGTGCAAAAATTTGTGGCTCTATCTCTTATAGTCTCTGAGATCGACGCGTTCATACAGACAGACAGACGGACAGACGGACGGACGGACAGACGGACAGACGGACATGGCTATATCGACTCGGCTGTTCATGCTGATCAAGAATATATATACTTTATGGGGTCGGAAAATTTTCCTTCTCCCTGTTACATACATTCGCACAACTTCATGATCCCCCTTTTCCCATTTTCAATGGGAACAGGGTATAAAAAACGAACACAAACGGGTTCTGAGTCAAGCTGCTAATTTGTGATCGAGCCACTAAGCAAAAGAGTTTTCTAACGAATATAGCAAGATAATACGTTTTGGTTCAGTGGATAATGTTGAAGAGGGATGATTAGGAGCAAAAGAATACACTGAGAAACTGAGACAAACCGGTGTTAGGCTGCCTTTACACTGTTCGATGCATGAGACATGATAATCGATAATTCTTTATGCTTCGGCTATGAATTTGAGGAGATTAACATGGAAGCCTACTAGACGGATATCTCATTTGACGAACTGCCTTAAAAGTAAACAGAATCAAGCAACCCGACTCAATTTAAGTCTAAATTTTACAATATGGGACCTAAATCGCTTATACTCGACTGAAGCAAGATACAATCTCATTTCCATAGGGTTTTTTAAAGCTGTGGAGATGTTTGTAACCCACAGTAGGAGGCATATCCCACAATATAAAGTAAATATAATATATTAATGATCAGAGAGGGATCTGTTCCTAAGCTATCTCCTTCTTCAATTTAAGGTTATCTTCACGAAACTTTGCACTAAATTCTTTTATTACGTACAAGCTGAACACTTGGCGGAAACGGTCGGATCAGATGACTATAGCATAGAGCTGTCATAGGCACGATCGGTCGAAAAACTAGTTTTAGAGAGAAACACTTTGTTGTTTTCAATGCAAACTTCTCCAAACATTGAATTTCTTAGTTTGCTATGCTTTCCAATGATTTTACTAAGTCTGGTTGAAATCGGACATCTATATGGTATAGCTGTCATATAAACGAAGAGTCTAAATCGAAGTCTTAGTGGAAAAAACTTTTTTGTTTTTAATGGAAATGTCCTTAAAACTGGTTGTTAAAGGTTGTGTCAAAATCGGATGACTATAGCTTATAGCTGCAGTACGATTGATCGGTCGAAAATGAAGTTCTTATAAGAAAAAGTTTTTTGTTTTAAGTGGAAACGCCTCCAAACTTTGTATTTCTTAGTTTGCTATGCTTTCTCATAATTTCACCAAGTTTGGACGAAATCAGGCAACTATATGGCATAGCTGTCATAGAGAAGTAGAGTCTGAAAAGTAGGCTTTGTGAGAAAACTTGTTCGTCCTTAAACTTGGCGTTTATTTATTTGGTACGCACTAGCATAATTTTACAAAGTTCTATCAAAATCGGCTGACTATAGCATTTAGCAGCAGCACGAATGGTCGATCGAAAAAGAAGTTCCATTGGGAAGAAGGTTTTTGTTTTAAATTAAATCAAATCAGAGTTTCTTACATGTTTGTTTGTTACACTTTTGCATGATTCCACTAAGTTTGGTCGAAATCGGACATCTATATAGTACAGTTTCCATAGAAAAGTAGGGTCCGAAAAGTACACTCCCAATAACATAGCCCGAATCGGCAAGCAGGAATTCTACTTTAATTTAGTATCCTTTAAATTTGATTTTTTAAGACGAAATCTTCTCAAATACAAGCAGACAAATGTTCTTGACTTCGAGCTTAAAGCGAAAGGGAAGTGTAGAGAAACGGAGCCACAAGCGAAGAGTGCGAGCAACGAATGAGAACAATTCTTTTTCACGCCGTCAGCATTGCCAAAGACTGTTGCCTACAAGATGTCGGCGAAGATGTTGTTGTCATTGAGTGTTGCAGTCTGCGGGGTTCTGAACTAAACTCTCCCAGTTGAGGTAAGTACAAAAGAAAAAAGTTGAATGATATTTGAAAATTTTACACAACTTAGCCAAAAGAAGTAGAGTGGGGTTAGAAGTGTGTGTGGTAGGGTTCTTCCGTGCCACGGCGCCAAGTTTTTCAAAGAAGATCTATTCTTCCAATCGAGACTATTTATGCTGGCAACGTAGAAGATCTATTCTTGGAATGGAAGCTATTTGAAACTAAATGTAAAAGCAATAATTTTCCATGCTTGATTTCAGTATTTTCTGCTTGTATCCAAGCATTTCCTGTCTTACCGTAATTTTGACATTGAAAATGCTTGATATCAGGCACGATCTGCTGAATTTTTATTTCTCTATTTTTTGTTAATCGAATCCGAAAGCTACTGAGAGATAAAAACTGGATTCGTACACGGCAGACCAACATTTTTTCCTCTTCTAAATATTTTAATATAAATCCTTAAATCAAAACTAACACAGTGAAGTGGAGCAATCAAAGTGAGTCCTCATTTGAACCCTGTAGGGTCAGTTATCTGCAACTAAAATAGCTAGAAAAAATGCAAAGGTACTCCAATGATTTATCAGCAAACGGTCGATGCCAACTTGAGTTCAATTTAAAATTGGAACGTTTGGCCAAGTCAGTGGGATGCTTCCCATAAATTTGACCCGGCCATCTCTCCGGCAGCCCATCCCATACCATTATCTATCCCTATCGCGGACTATGGGGCGTCTGGGGTGATTATTTATATACGCAATATATGCGCGTCAGTTGGGACAGTTGGCAACAAGCGAGCGAGCGCGCTCGCTCGCCGCCCCAATGCCAATGGGGCGTATGAGTGATGGTTGGCTTAGGCAAGCGACTGTCGCCAGTAATATTGGCGTCAGACTTTGGCATTGTCGACCCATTTATCAACGAGTGTAAAATGAACATTTAGCCGCCTTCACGCGCTCGTCAGTTCGAGTGACAGTTTTGGAAATTGCCAACTCTGGCGGAAAAAGCACTCCGGGGCTTACTGAACTCACCTTGTTGCTGCGCAGCGTCACTTTGCCACCGCAGCGGGCACAGCAGCGTATGTTGCAGTAATGGCAAATGTGTCCAACGCCATCGGCAAATTTGGTCTTAAGGCAGATGTGACAGGTGGCATCCAGCTCGACGCCGGCCTTCTTTTGCTGTTCGGATCGTTGTCGGATTTGCATTTCCAGGGTGACGACTTCGTCCTGCTTGCGACTGCAATGGGATGAAAGTTAGGGAGGGGGTAAGGGTCAGTCTTAAGCCGCGCTCACTCACCGCATTATCTCGTTCTGCTGCTCCTCCTCCTGCTTCTGCCGCATCAGCACATTCTCAATCTGCATGCGCTCGTGCGGCGTCAGGTGCGACAGATCGGGCATCTCATCCATGGCGAAGGCGAAGTTTGTTTCGTTGAAGTTTAGTTAATAATAAATTTGTTGTTTAATATATTATAGAAATCTTGTTTTTCTTGTTTTTTTTTGTTTTGTGGGGATTTAAAGCTTCTGTTTTTTTTGTTTGTTATATGCAATAATTTTATAAATATTTGTTGTTGGTTGATTTGTTATAATAGATTATTAGTTTTGTATTATTAAACCATTCTGATAGAAAATCACAGAGCAAATTTCAAAATTTTTTACTGTTTTGTATTTGGGTTTTTCATTTAACTTTGTTGTAGACTTTTGGGGAAATTCGTTGGAAAAATTGTTTAATTTCTACACTTTTCTCTGTGTGTGTGTGTGTGTGTCGTCTGGTGTGAGTGTGTGTGTCGGTGTGTGGGCGTGTGTGTGTGTGTGTGTCGGTGTTGAGAGTGTGAATGTTTCTATTTATTTATCTTGATGTGGTTTCGGTTTGCTCTTCAAATGCAACTCGCTATGGAAAATTCGTTTCGAACTTTTTGCTTCATTTTTCCAGAGCTCTAAATCGTTGTTTGGTTTTTGTGGATGTTTGGAGTTGTTGTTGTTGCTGTTGTTGTTGTTGCTGATCCACAAGTTGTGCTGATTTCCGCTGTGTTGGTGTGCATGGTGGAGCCATTTTGAGTAGAAGTTGTCAGCACTGTGGGAAATAGAAGCAGAAAAAACACTTTTTTAATTAAAACCAAATGCAATGAGAAAAGTTAAACATAAACACCAGCAGGTAGCACCCCCCCCACCCCATCCCCAAAAAAAAAACACAGGGAAATGGAGAAAATGTAACGAGTTCAGGTAGCCTGCTCCTCGGTTGGACACTGCAAACATATGTAACTATGTATCAACGTGCCAGTTCAAACAGCCAGAGCCACAGACACAGGGCCCAAAGGGCAGGGCGGAGCAGGGCGTTGCGGTTGACCCGGTGACGCACATACTAAATGCAAAAATATATACGAGGCCCCAGACACACACACACGCACGAGAAGCTGGAGAAGCTATTTATGTTGACAAACTCACTGGAAGACCAAAGTCAGCTGCAAGCGGATGCTACCACTTCAACCAGAGTCTTTCATGTGCCTCATTTCCGAGTTGCTTTCGTGTGCAGCAGATTGAAAAGCGATTGCCGCACTTCAAAATTTGCATTGAATGTAGGCGGAAGCAATCTCTTTACCCAAAGCCAACGTAATTAAAAATCATCATAATCAGGATTTTGCTGCTACATCACAAGCTGATTGGGTCAGGTGGAGGTGGGTGCTTGGGTGGGTGGTATACAGGATGTCGACCTTTAAACTCATTTTAAACCAACGGCACAGTGATGTGGCACAGCATTAGCCATGCAGCTTTGATTGCATGTATATTACAGCAGGTCAGTGGATGGGAAATGAGTAGGAGATGGTTGGCAATTTTGCGCAGATAAATTGAATTGAAAATTTGATCTACCAACGATTTGAAATTCCCATTGAGCTTGCATTCTGATCTGTATCATTCCTGGTATTATAGCTAGCTGTATAACTCTAGGCAGTAAGTCGTCAAAAACACCATGGATGGGCTATTATTTCTATGCCCTTATTTGTAGTTGCTTCCACACAACTTTTGCCAAGTTTAGCAAAAATTAGTTATTTATTGGCTGGCAGTCAAAAATTTGTTTACAGTTGCAAAGGGTATATTGAACTTGTCCAGATGTTTGTAACGCATAGAAGGCAGCATTTCCGACCACATAAACTATCTATATTCTTGATCACCATGACGAGCTGAGTCGATTGAGCCTTGTCCGTCTGTCCGTGCATCAGTTTTCAATCTATAGCAACCAAACTATGCACGAAGTCGTCTGTTACTAATACGCTTGGATCGGATGACTATAAGATATAGCTGCCATATGAATGATCGGTCGAAAAACTAGTTCTAGTGGGAAAACTTGTTTTTTTTTTTCAATGCAAACGTCTCCAAACTTCGTATTTACTAGTATTCTATGCTTCTCCTCGATTCTGGCTAGTTTGGTCGAAATCGGACATCAATATAGTATAGCTGCCATACAAAAGTAAGGTTAGAAAAATAGTCTTAGTAAGAAAAACTTTATTGTTTTCAATGTAAACCTCTTTAAAATTGGCACACATTAATTTTAGAAGCTTTCACACAATTCTTCAAAGTTTTGTTAAAATCGTATGATCATAGGTTATAGCTGCCATATGAATGATCGGTCGAGAAACTAGTTTTAGTGAGAAAAACTTTTTTGTTTTCAAAGAAAACACTCCAAACTTTGTATTTCTTAGTTTGCTATGCATTCCCATGAGTCCATCAAGTTTGGTCGAAATCGGACATCTATATAGTATAGCTGTCATACAAAAGTAGAGTTTGAAAAGTAGTCTTAGTGAGAAAAGCTTTTTTGTTTTCAGTGGATATGTCCTTCAAGTTCGTTAGAAAACGTGCTGCACGTGTATACAAACTCCTGCCGAGCAAAAGTTAACTTTCCCCTATTTTATTTTGGTTCATAACTCAACTAAGGTTCATTCCATCTAACCAACCATTTCTTTGGTGGACCATTAAAAAATACTGAACCATCGTCTAAATCACATTAGAACCCTAAACAGAAAACAAATTCGAGACATTCGAGGCTAAATCATTCCCAAACGATGATCAATCCCGGATATTCTCATTCCAACTACGAACAGTCCTGATTTCGGATTTTCCTATTCTGGAATTCTTGTCTTGATCCCGAATTTGTGCCACATGGCATTGATTTAAGCTTGATATTCTAACTCGACTTGATACCTTAGTAGGATCCAATTACGAAGACCCAGTATTGACTTATGCTCGAACTAAGTACTTGATATGATCTTGAAATCGGCTTGATGCAAGTTTGTCCGAGATTAAACCGACCTCGATATTCAAACTAAACACAACCCGAAAAAGGATTGTTTCACAAAGACCGAGATTAAATTTATATCTTCATTGAAACGTTATGTTATTCAAAAATGAGCTTCCCTCAAGAGCCCCATGCTACTAATTTAATGAACTTTTTGATTTTCAAACCAGCTAGTTCTTGCCGGCTCGAGGTCATTAGTTGTTTGCATACCCCCGGTTCTATCTTTAATAGATTTTAGCTTCCTACTCATGCCAAGCATTGCTATGACTGTTTGGGAATTGTAAGGCATCATAGTAGCAAATATCGACACATAAAATGAAACACTTTGTGCATTTGTGGGTACCCATTTAGCCTCATAGCATTGGGAAGAGAGATATTCTTTCTCTCAGTTTCTATCGCTCTTTCCATTTGTAATGGTGCATCTGTACTCACTGCAATCTCAAGTCAGGATTATTTAACTTTTAAGTACGGATTCGAGATTGACCTGATTGATACACGCTTTCGTTCGACTCTAGCTTGAGATTTCACTCCAAAGGTGGAGATCAAATCAATATTTTTAAACTTAATATTATCACGCCATTTGGTTTTCTGTGTAGAATAGCCCCCAACAGTTTTGTAAGCAGGATTCTACAGTGCTAACTCGAAAAAATATCATTTCAAAAACAAATACGAAAAGAAGAAAACTCAGCATAAGTCAAGTTGTGAAATGGGCAAACAAATCTGCAAATTTATGTACACAAAGGATGATGCTAGACTTTCATTTTACAGTCCAGGAACTAGTCCTTTTTGGAATGATATCTATAATAAATCATAGTATTGATTAATGTTATATATAGCTTTCTAAGCTGGACGCTTCCTTGTCATCAAAAAGGCTTTCACTATATAGCCTTGAATCATTTCTGAACAAATAAAGTATATAGGTAGGTAGGTAGTTACGGCTGACCCCAGATGGTGTCACACATAGACCTTAGGGTCTTTAATGAGGCCGGGTGATTATTTGGGTACGTTTGTCTTAGAAGTCCAGGAAGATTCTTGTCGTTTTGGCAAATGCCAAAAACTGTTTTGGGGGTCTCTTGGCCGCTTCCTCCTAAGAAGAGAAGCGTTTGTAATCTTGTCGTGGCAATTGCTGGGCAGCTGCAAATTAGATATTCTAGAGTTTCTGCGACTCCAGGTTCCATACATTTCCCACTAAACATAAAGTATATAAATATATGTACTTTATCAGCGTTTTTTGGTCTGTATGTTTCTAGGCGAACTTCTTCATCTTAACCAGACGTGTCGCCTGAATTTTAATATTATAGCCAGAAAATTTTAGAAAAATGTATAGTTGTTAGTCTAGTATAACAGTCTAGTCTAGTAGTAACAATTATATGTTCAGTGGGGGGAGGGGGACTTAGCTCCCAAAACCCCCCTGGCTCCACCACTGAAACTGTTGATACTTTCAAGGGTCTTCGGCATAGACGAAGTTAGCTTTGCCTTCATAGTTTCCGTGAACCAAGTTTGATAAAATAAGTTGTCCGAGATTAAAGCCTTAGACTTGTCCAAGACCTGTCCGAGTATAGCATGAACAGCACTGAAACGGAAGAGCTGGTTGTGAATTCCGGGCATCCTTTATGTGAGATTTAGACATGAAACTAACACAGCAAGTACTACTAAAATACGTCTTGATCTTTTTCTGACTTCAGACAAGATTTCAGTACTGTACTGATATCAGCCATGAGTTTACTTATTTCGACTTTTTAGTTCTGAACTCAGCACT
>JAWNNM010002855.1:0-18024 GCA_035044965.1 Lordiphosa andalusiaca | reverse complement strand
AAGTCGGTCAAGCCCGACTATAACATACTCTGTACCAAGAAAATCTGTCTTTTGATCATAACTCGAAAACCGTTCATCCGATCTTCTTCATTCCTTTGGCGGATCGATAAGTTATCCTAATAACTAAATATGTTCAGAAAGAACAAGCCATCTATCTTCAAAACTGTGGGAGATATGACGTTTTTTCTAAATTGCGGGGGCGGCAGGGGGCGTGGCCAAAATTGAAAATAAACTTGATCTGCCTGCAGACATAAGAAGCATATGTCCCATACATGTCAAGCCTCTATCTCTTACCATCTCTGAGATCTGTGCGTTCATACGGACAGACAGACGGACAGACGGACATGGCTATATCGACTCGGCTGTTGATGCTGATCAAGAATATATATACTTTATGGGGTCGGAGATGCTTCCTTCTGGATGTTACATACTTTTGCACAAACTTATAATACTCTATGTACCTACGGTACAGAGTATAAATAGTGTGAATAAATAAAGCATAGTGCATTTGCATCATTTTATTTTAAATCTGCGGACGTTTTTTAACTTTCACCAACGGTTATACGCCAACGATCCACTGTGCGCCGTGGCCCATGCGCTCCAACTGCCTGGCAAGTTGTTTGTTTTGTTCGCTTACTTACTTAGTTAGAATTCTCAAGTACGAATTCGGCCGAATGTGAATATAAATAGGGTAAAGTTTTGGCTTGGGGGTGGCGGTCGAACATCTCAACAGCTTCAAAGGTTGGTCTCGTCCCCGACTAATTGAGGCGCACCGCAGAACCAACCAAGTTAAGAGAAGAAACAAAGTTACGTTAAATGAGTGGAGAGAAATCAATATAAGTGAAACATAATTACGTAAATCTACTGAATTTATCAACCGCTGTTGAGATGATTTGGGGAGGACTGACTGCTGGAATACCCTTCTTCCCCCCCAAAATGATCGCCGTTTTTTTTTTTGTTAATTTTCACAAATTTTTCATGTTTTTGTATTTTATTAAAAGTTTTAGATTTAGATAAACGCTATGTACACCCTTATAGAGACAAGCCTTAAAAGTCCCAGCCAGCATACTCCTTGACCACATCCTTGTTCTCCTTGCGATGACGATGTATCGCGCTGGCTTCACCCTTGGCCACACAACGTTTGCGCTGCTCCCGCTTCTCACGTATATCCATATTGCGGCGTATGCGATCAGTGACCACGGTGGGCGCTATGGTGCTGGCTGTGGTGGAGTAGGAACGCTGACTGCGTGCATCATTCAGCATTTGTTCGACCATTTTTAAGCGATACATGCGAGAATTTGGATCCAAACTGGACAATTCGGGTATGTCATCCGATTCCAGGTTTTCTGATTTAAGAGAGGCTGCTTTTTCAACCAGAGGGGAAGCAGTGGCCGCGTCCACCACAGGTTCTGTGGATTCAGCAGCCACGGGTAAGATGGCAGCGGCAGACTCAGGTGTAGCTGGCGTTAAATTCTGATCGGAAACTTCAGCATCCATATTCAAATCGCCCAAATATTTGGTGCAGGACTCTATATACCGACGTATAGCGTCATCGGACTTTTGACTGGGCTTAGTTTCGCTATAGTTAACCTCATTCTCCAACTGACGTCGATATTCATCCAAATGTTCAGTTGTTTGTGCAGGCACCAAAGTGGGTGGCACTTCATCTTCCTCCTCTTCCCCCTCCTCGTCCTCGTCATTCTCGTCCTGTTGCTCCACCATGCCATATTCTTTCAGTAGATCCTCTTCCATTTCCTTGGTAAAACCATAGCCGGTGCAATGTACCTCCGCATCTAAATCATCTTCTCGTACCAAATCACTAAATTTGGGATAATCCTCACTTTCATAGCCAAATTTACGACGAAACATTTCCCGCACGCAGGTCACATCGCGCTCAAAGAAGCTGAAAATGTATTAAATTTACATTAAACTGAACGAAGCGGCACTGGAGCGGACCTACAATTCAGCATTCTCATGCGAGGTGGACATCATTTGTGGGAAATCAATGAGTGTGGGTTTGCCTGCATCCGTCAGCATTAAATTGAATTCATTGAAATCCCCATGGATAACGCCAGAGTTGCCCAAACGCATTATCAGATTCATTAGATCATCATACACCTGTGGTATATCCAGCAGCTCATGAACTTGCGTCCTACAAAGAAATTCATTAATATGATAGAAATCTTTATGATCTTCCGCTTCCTCCAACGACTTACATGGGCCAACCATTGACCAGCTCCATGAGCACACAATGCCGGTTAAAGTCTATGGGTTTGGGTACAGGAAATCCTCTATCGTACAAAGCCGACATGTAGGCAAATTCTCTTGTGGCCGATATACGCGACAGATACAACCAGGAGGCCTTGTGTCTGCGTCCATGATAGTCCCGCTTTGATTTCACATTTCTAAAACAGGTGCGTCCCAAACGATGCAACTTCAGGCAAATGGGTGTCTCCTCCTCATCGGCCACCACATAGATATTGGACTCCTTGCCTATGCCTATCTGATTACCAAAAGAACTGACAGAACCGCGCAGTGTGAGGGATTTTAGAGCCAAATAATCATAGCCGGTGTTGGTCAGGCGATAGCCGTCATCTACAAATTTATAAAGGGGATGACATTAATTGTACAGCCGTAAATATAGAAACCACTTACACTTCTTGCCACGCTCATATGACACCAGCTTGTGCTTGCAAAGCTCTTTGAGCAGCTTGTGTACTCCGCCCGTCTTTAGATTTGCTATGGCAGCAGCCAAGGGACCTGGCACCAGTTCATGATTCTTCATGCCCATCTCTATGGCAGTGAGTACACGAAAGTCCTCTTTGGTGAGGTAGCGTAGAACTGTTACATTTAATTTGCCCATTTTTGTGGAATTTGATCAAATCTTTTACGCCTTTATTTTGTTATGCCTGCTTATACACGTGCATCTCAATCGATAACAATCTATCGATAGCAAGTCACTGCTACTGTGAACAGTGTTGTTCGGAGCTTAAATTAACCACAAACAAGAGCTGCGCCCGTGACGTGAATTTAGCCCTGTCGAGGAGTGTCACGACTCGAACGAGAGCAGGTATGGAGTTTCGTGAGTGAATAATCGTGATTCATACGTTTTTCGTGAGTGAATTAAGATCAAACATCGTTAATGCCGTATTCAAGAAATTTCTTTATAGCCTCGAATATTTTGCAGCAAATGTGCTTTAAATTATATTATAATTATGTGTGACGGAAAAATAGAAGAAAAAAATTGCGTATGTGGGTTGCACTTTGGTAAACCAATTGAGATATAATATAAAAAATAAAATGTAAGAGGTTTGAGTGGTGTTTAGAGTACTAGTATCTAGACCATCGACTTTAATATTGCCATCAATATCATTATCGCGCAGGGACCGAAAATAACAGTTATGGAAACAAAAATATTATGAAATTTTTTCCAAACGATAGGTCCTATATGAAAGGGGAAGTACCAGAATATAATTTTTTAAGCCGTACATTCAAAATCGGGATACATAGATATATATTTTCAACAGCTCATCTCTAAGTAGTTCCATCTCTATCTATCCATCTCTATCACTTTCATAACTATCGATACGTTTTTGCTTTGATTTCGTCAGCATTAAGGAGAACTCTTTGTTATTTTTACCAGGACCATGGCAGGCGAGGATTTGATAGCCAAGTTCCAGCAGCTGGGCATGAGCGAGCAGAAGGCCAAGGAAACGCTCAAGAACACAAATGTGACGAAAAACTTACAACTGGCGCTGGCCGACTCAGCTGTAGCCGGTGCCCAGCTGTCCGATGGCGCTGGCATGCTGATCTACCACATGGCCAGCAAACTGAAACCGCAAATCGCGGAGCAACTGCCTCTGTTAGTACGCTACATTGTGGAGCGTAAGTTGGACAATACGCAACGTGTGGATGCGGCCTTGGAGTATCTGCTGCGTTGTGGACAAAAGCTGAAGGCACAGGTGGATGTGCAGGAGCTGGAGAAAGAGTGCGGCGTGGGAGTGGTGGTCACGCCCGAAGAAATTGAGCGACTGGTGCAGCAGAAAATTGAAAAAAGTTATAAGGAGGCCTTAATGGAGCAACGCTACCATTTCAATTCGTTTAAGATTCTGCAGGATGTGAGAAGCGAACTGAAATGGGCGGACGCCAAGTCCGTGAAGGCGGCCATCGATGTGGAGATTTTTGATCTGCTGGGACCCAAGACGGAGGCCGATTTAAAGCCCGCCGGCAAACAAAATGTGCCCAAGACCAAGCCAGAAGTCAAGCCAGTCTTGCCAGTAGCCGAATCCTCGTCGGAAGGTGCTAATACCATAGCGGAACTGATGAAAACCAAAGTGCATTTCCATCAGCCAGGCGAGAATTATAAAACCGATGGCTATGTGGTCACCCAGCACACGGAGCGACTGCTGAAGGAGCATCTGCAGAAGACGGGAGGGAAGGTTCATACCCGTTTTCCACCCGAACCCAATGGCATACTCCACATCGGCCATGCCAAGGCAATCAACATCAATTTTGGCTATGCCGCTGCCCAGCAGGGTGTGTGCTATCTACGCTTCGATGACACCAATCCCGAGAAGGAAGAGGAAAAGTTCTTTGTGGCCATCAAGGAGATGGTGGACTGGTTGGGTTATAAGCCCTATAAGATTACCTACTCCTCGGATAACTTCCAGCAGCTGTACGAGTGGGCTGTCACGTTGATCAAGAAAGGATTGGCCTATGTTTGCCATCAGAAAGCGGAAGAGCTCAAGGGATTCAATCCACCACCCAGCCCTTGGCGTGAGAGACCCCTGGAGGAGTCTTTGCAGCTGTTTGAGGACATGAAGAGGGGCAAGATAGACGAGGGAGCCGCCACACTGCGTCTCAAGCTGACGCTGGAGGAGGGCAAGGTGGATCCGGTGGCCTATAGAATCAAGTTTATACCCCATCATCGCACCGGCTCGGCCTGGTGTATATATCCCACCTATGATTATACCCATTGCCTGTGCGATTCCATCGAGCAGATCACCCACTCGCTGTGCACCAAGGAGTTCCAATCGAGACGCTCCTCCTACTATTGGCTCTGCAATGCTCTGGACATCTACTGTCCGGTGCAATGGGAATACGGACGACTGAATATGAACTATGCCTTGGTCTCCAAGCGTAAAATTGGAAAACTGATCACCGAGAAGATTGTACATGACTGGGATGATCCCAGGCTGTTTACGTTGACTGCACTGAGAAGGCGTGGTTTTCCTGCGGAGGCCATAAACAATTTCTGTGCCCAAATGGGTGTCACTGGGGCTCAAATGGCCATGGATCCGTCCACGCTTGAGGCGTCGGTGAGGGATGTGCTCAATCTGACGGCTCCCAGGCGCTTGGTGGTATTGGAACCACTGAAGGTAACCCTTAAGAACTTTCCTCATGCCTCTGCGGTGACCCTGGAGGTGCCTGATTTCCCCCATAATCCTCAACAGTCTCAGCATAAGATTCTTCTAGACAAAGTCATCTACATCGAACGTGGAGACTTTAAACTGCAACCCGAAAAGGGTTATCGACGTCTGTCGCCTCAACAGTCGGTGGGCTTGCGTCATGCTGGTCTGGTCATCAGCCTGGCAGAGATCATCAAAGATCCCAACTCGGGTGAAGTGCTAGAACTTGTCTGTACTTGCCAATCCGCCGAACAGGCTGAGAAACCCAAAGCTTTTATTCAATGGGTCTCACAGCCCATTCAACTGGAAGTGCGTCTCTATGAGCAATTGTTCAAGCACAAGAATCCCGAGGATCCGAATGAGGTGCCCAATGGTTTTCTCAGCGACATCAGTGAGAATTCAATCAGCACCATACAGGCCTATGCGGATCGTGCCTTGAGTAAGGTCAAAGTCTATGAGAAGTTTCAATTCGAAAGAATTGGCTTCTTCTCGGTGGATCCGGACTCGAATGGCCATAACATAGTGTTCAATCGCACTGTGGGCCTTAAGGAGGATGCCGGCAAAAAGTAATGCACAAATGTGAATTTTTTACCAATAAAATTGGCAACTTATTTCTTTCCCTCAACCATAATGATGTGATAGCCAAATTTCGTCTTAACGGGGGGATCAGTGTACACCGGATTGTTTACGTTCGATATGGGCAAGGCGAAGGCTGCATCTTGAAAGGGTCCAACCATGGCGCCGCGTATCTGCCAGCCCAAGTCGCCACCTTGAAAATAAACATATTTATTTTGGGTGATGTTATTAAGCGGGTTGTGGTCATTCAGCCTACCTTGACGCGCCTTGTCCTCGCTGTAGGCAGTAGCCACTTCGGGAAATTTTTGTCCAGCCTTAAGCTTTTCCATTGCCTCCATGATCTTGCCCTGTTTTTCGCAAAGTATATGTCGCACCTTGACTGCATTTCCGCCCTTCTTTTCCTTGCCGGCAGCTGAAAAGAACAACTGTTTATTGTTTACATCTTTAGATTGCAGTATGAACACCTACCTTTGTCCTCCGTTACAGCTGGCTTCTTGCCGCCTTTGCCTGCATCCTTGCCACCTTTGGCATCCTTTTTTGGAGGCATTTTTAGCGAATTACTTTAAATGTTTCTAATAATAAACAAAAAACACGCCGCATGTGTCAACAGCAATGTACTTGTTATCGATGCTAGAGAAGAGAGTTATAAAAGTCACTTTGACTGTGACTCAAAATAAGACAAAACTGTAAAACTATTTTTTATATGATAAAACTTTTTGGGGCTATTTGAAAATATAGAAAATATTACGAAAAAAAGTGCTTTAAAGTAGTCGAACTTTTATTTTAATATTTTTACATAATGACACAAAATACCTGCTTATTTATAATAATAATCAATTGGTACTATTTCTACTAGATCTAAGTACCATTCCAATCACTGCTCAAATTAAACTGTTTTGTAGTTAAACTTGATTATCGACATCTTATTTCTTTGTAGAAGTGCTATAAGTAGAAAAAATAAAAATTTACATTTTAAATTTTTAAAATAAATTGTGCACTTTGATTTTTGTGTTTAAACTATGAGATCGATTTGAAAACCCTTTTTTAAAGCTATAATTGGAAACTCAATAGCCTTATGATACATTTGGAAGATGGAAGACTGGAAGAAGATGCAAATTCTACTGCATTCAGCGTTTTTGAATTAAAATAAATTAATAAAAAAGAATTTTAAAAAAATGCTCATATATAATTTTTGAGTTAAGCACCCTAAAATACAACTTAATACAATTGTTTAAGATTTAATTGCATTTTATCATATTATCTTTTATGGTAAAATAATCAAAATATTCCTCGATCCACCCCCTGCACTGAATCACTGTATCACTGATTCACCGTTAAGCCGCTGCTCATCTCTAATTACTTTCTCTTCCTTTTATGGTAAAATAATCAAAATCCTCCTCAATCCAACCTACAAAACAGCTTGTCCAGATTTCAACTGAAGTCACTGTGAACTCAGTCACTGTATCAGTGATTCACCGTTAAGCCGTTGCTCATCTCTAATTACTTTCTCTTCAACACTTTTTTTCACACTTGAATTCAGCTTTAACTTAAACAAATACAGCCAGCGATTAGCATAAACAATACAATTGTTAAGAGCAGCTGTAGGTTGTGTTCTTATTACCACGGCTCTCTTTTCGATTTTGCCGGCATACTCTCCCTCTCCCTAATCCCAGCATGGAGATTACCTGGGAGATTATTCTATGTGTGGTCATTGCCGTTATTGTACACATTTTGATCTTTGTATTCGTCATGGGCAAGCGACCCAGAAGCATTGTGGGACGTCATGTGGTGGTTACCGGCGGCTCCAAGGGCATAGGCCTGCGTTTGGCTGTGGAATGTGCCATGAAGGGAGCCAATGTGACTGTTATAGCACGTGACGAAAAGATGTTGAGTGAGTTGGTAACTAACCCCCTAAAAACACAACTCCCTGAACAACTCTTTCAACTCAACAGGTGGCGCCGTGGCTCTAATGGAGGTGTTACGCCAGCGTCCCGAGCAAAGCTTCCAATACCGCAGTCTGGATATAGGCGGTGACTTCGAAGAAGTGGCCCGAGTGCTGGGCGACATCGAAGAGAGTGTGGGACCAATTTATGCTTTGATTAATTGCGCTGGCATGGCCATCTGCGGCGTCTTCGAGGAGGTTGCCGTGGCGGATGTACGGAAATTAATGAATGTCAACTACTTTGGTACCTACAATTGCACCCGCTATGTGCTGCCCAAGATGAAAAAGGCTGGCGAGGGTATTATAGTCATTACCGCATCTCAGGCAGCCATGTTTGGCATCTATGGCTATGGACCCTATTCGGCCAGTAAATATGCTTTACGTGCCATGGCCGAGACCATTGCCATGGAGTCTAGGGAGCAGGGCGTGTCGGTAACACTGGCCCTGCCCTGTGACACCAATACCCCAGGATTTGAGGAGGAGGAGAAGTCGAAGCCGCGTGAAACCAAAATTATCTCAGGTGGTGGTGGTCTCATAGAGCCGGAAGTCATGGCGAAAGCCATACTCGCCGATGCTTTGGTAGGATGTTCACATGAGAAAGCCATGAAAATGTTATTCTAATATTTTCTCTCTTCTATTTGTAGAAAGGCAACTTCATCTCCACTGTGGGTGCTGAGAGCTGGATACTTACGCTAGCTGGGGGTGCTTTAATGCCCTGGGATGGATTGTTTACAAATCTGTTGCATGCCTTTGTCATAGGACCCATTCGTTTGTTTAGTTTTGGACTGCACAAGTACTTCAATAACGTCATCAGGAAATGCGCCCGCGAGAATAAATCCGCCAAGCAAGCTGATGCCAATTGACTGTGTGCACAGCACAACAAATTCATGACTTCTGGACTCAAGTCCAATCCCAACAATTCCAAATCTTCAGCAGTATATCATGTTTTCCCATTATTGTTGCATTTATCATTCATGTTTTTAATTGTAGCTATTTTTGTATGGTGTTTCAGTTGAATAAATTTTACAAATCGTTACGTTTTGATTGTTTAGTTAAAAGTTTTCAAATCGAAAATGAAATTCCTTTTCGATTTTCGCTGTGTAGAAAAGTAAACAATTTCTGAGAGCATCCCCTTAGCAACAATGTTGCAGCGTTAATGTTGCTCAACAACTGAAATGTAGCTAAAAACAAATGAAGCTACAATCTGTTCGGATTCCAGTTTTAGCATTAGAGAGCGAAAATTGGAAATAGCTTAAAACGGATTAACTGAAAGTAAAAAGGGATCCGGCGTTTTGTTAAGAGCTGATGTGGTTATGGAATGCACTAGGATATTTGCGATTGTTCAATGAATAGTGGATTTATGTGATTTTTTTAACCAAATTTCGAAAATCGACCTTATTTTTACCCCTCGCATTGGTCCTAGCTTCGTTATTTAATGACCGATCCAACATATCGTAGTTCACACCCTAATGGTGGGTATGAGAAGCAATAAAAAATATAATAAAATAAATATATTTAAAAATAAAATGTGAAATCGGTCAACAGTTTCTCTTCTTATCGTATTAAACGCTTTCGAAAAAGTGGTTTTGAGTTAATCGCGTTTAAAGTTTCGACAACAGTTTTCAATTTAATAAAAATGTTTTTTTTTTAAAACATAAAGCTTGGATTAAATACACTTGTGTGTTAACTTTGACCGAAAAAGAAATTATCAAAATCGGTTAAGCAGTTCAAGACGTGAAGTTTTGTTTGCAAGAGATGCAACCCTGCTTGATGAGGTGTACATTTATCTTGGACACAAACCTTTTCCACTAAGAAAACTGATTGCTAATTGCAAGCCAATTGATGACAAAACTCCAGAGAGTACTCGTTCGAGGATAAGAAATAAACCCAGTACTGTAGAATTGGATGGATATCGTATTTTTAAAAAGAGTCTAAACCAGAAGATAGGGTTAAAAACAACTCTTGAAGAAAAGTCGAGACACTTCGTGAAACGTCGTTTTTAACCCGTTTTTCTGATCAGTTTCGACTCATATTCGAGTCATTCGAATAATCAATAAAACATTTAAAGCACTTGCATTAGCCATTTTAGAGTCTTCTTTTAATCGCACAAGATAAAAATCATTTTTGAACTAGTAAAAGGGCTCAATGAGCTGATTCTGCCAAATTGATCTTCCAAATGTTGCGTGCGACTAAAAGAAAACTCAAAAATGGCGCATGCAAGTGCTCAAAATGTGATTTAGTGAAATACGAATTAAAAAGACCCGCAAATGACTCGAATATGAGTCGAAACCGATCAGAAAAACGCGTTAAAATAGACTCTTCACGAGGTGTCGCTGCTAGGGTACCATTTTCTCCCGATTACAGCGCATTTATGACCAGGGATGCAAACCGGTTCTGAGCTGAACCGGTTTTGAACCGAACCGAACCGCTTATTCCCGCTGGTGAACCGAACCGCAAACCGAACCGGCTTCCTTTCAGAATTTCTGAACCGAACCGAAAACCACCAATAAAAACGGTTCGGTTCGGTTCAGTTCGGTTCTCTGGGAATCCGACATAATAATCTTTGCAGATTGCTCTAAGGATTTTAAAGATGTTCGAATGGATTATGGGAATTAAATTTCAAAAATGGTCGAATAGCCACTTCACCGAAATCATATTTTATAATGTGCCTTTGTGAACCACTGAACCGAACCGAAACCGCGGTTCATTTAACTCCACAAACCATGTTATGAACCGAACCGGCGGTTTAGAAACTGTGCGAACCACTGAACCGAACCAGTACTTATTTTCGAGTGGTTTGCATCCCTGTTTATGACTATATTAATAAAATCGAGATTTCGAAAAGACTCGAATATGATCAAAAATTACCTAAAATGTTTGCTGGGTCACTTGATGACAAAACCTCGATGCTATACGCATCGGCCGCATTTGTTGTTGCTATACGCATAGTTAAATTGTAACAACCTCGTATGTGTGTCTCCCATGACTTGCAGAATTAAACATAACTACAAATTGTAATTGTATGTAACATCAGATACACAAAAGTCAATAACCGGGATTCTCTTTCGCTTTCTTGTAGATATTCTACCCACCCCACCACATTTGAAAGATCATTTTCATTTAAATCACCTTGATGAATCTTTTCCGACTCCTTTTGATGATCCAAAAGAGATGCCTGTCATAAGCGATTGAGACTCCAAAATGACTCAAGTGATTTAGTGAAATATGACTACACAACGACTCTCAAATGACTCGAAACTGATGGGGAACTAATCAGAAGAACGGGTTAAAAGCGACTCTTCAAGAAGAATCGCGGCTAGGGTACTATTTTCTTCCGACTAAACCCAGCAAACATTTTATCATATTTTTGATCACATTCGAGCCTTTTTTGAATCCTCGATCTATTCAAAATAGTTTTTTGATCGTAAATTATGCTTTTGTCGGGAGAATATGGTACCCTAGGAGCGACACTTCATGAAGAGTTGTTTTTAACCCGTTTTTCTGATCACTTTTGACTCATATTGGAGTCACTTGAGAGTCTTTTTTTTAGCCGAATTTCACTAAACCACATTATGAGCATATTCATGAGACATTTTCGAGTCTTAATTAATAGCATATGATTGGCATCTCGTTTTGATCATCAAAAGGATTCGGAAAAGACTCATCAAGGCGATTTTTATAATAATGATCTTCCAAATGTTGGGTGGGAAGTATCAATTGTGATCTGAAGCGCATTTATGACTATTTTAATCAACCTTAGGACTCAAAAAAGATTCGAATGTGATCAAAAATGACATAAAATGTTGGCTGGGACAAGTCTAATTTTTTGATAATGATAACAAACCTAGATTTAATATATTTAAACAAAAACATATAAGTTAAGCTATGAGTATATAGCTAGTATATATCTTGTAGTTTTCAAAACACTTTCAAAACTACTTCAAAAACCATTAGAAACATACAATTTCTGTTCTATGTGCAGCAACAAATATGCTGAAAATGGCGTAAAAACTCATTTAATTAGCCTGCATCCTTTCAATTTTCCTCAAGCAGCTGCTGCTTGGCAAAAGTTTTGTGAAAACCGAAACTTATGGGAGTGAGTGTGCCGGGGTGTAGGGTCTCAGGCTTTCAGCGCTAATTAATTAATTGCTTCATTTATTGAAATCAAATCGGTAAGACATAATGTTGGTTTATGGCCAGCCCTGTTACTCACATGCAGGCAAAGCTCTTTTAAGCAAATAAGGACTATTTCCTCTAATTATCGCAATGGAAGAATGTGCGATAAGTCAACAGTTTAATCACTGGGAATATGCTGTTAATAGAACTAATTAATTAATAACACTCGGATTTATGCCCCCACCCTCCAAACCAAATCAAAGGCAACAAATGCGAACTCGAGTGCAACTTTCACTGACATTTCCCCGGAGAGGGTGTGGTGCGTTGAGTTAAATGTAAAGTGCAACCGGTGGAACAGACTGAAGTCAGAGGTGTTGGAGGAGTACTTACCTGTGTACGCGCCAAAATTAATTGCACCAAATTATGATGGCAGCTTAGCCTAGATAAGCTTTTCTTTAGATTTCTATATATATATTATATATATATTTCAACATTTTTGTGTTGAAATGAGGAATTGCTAGTTAGTTGTGGTTTGGCGGAAGTTTTCACTGGCCTTCCGCTGGTTCGGCTTTTGGCAGCTGTTGAGAAATTTTTCCAACAAGATATCCGCACTCTTGAACTGGCTTTGCTTGCACAGCAACTACGTACTATTCTAATAGTTAACTAGCTTTGCTGCAACTACTACTACCAACTTACAAACACACACACACACAGACATTGTGGCATAAGATAGCTCAGTGGCCTAACTACTGCTGGCTCTGCAACTTATTCGCATTCTAGTTAGTTCTTTTTTTTTTGTTGCCCTGCTCTTCCACCTTCTGCAATGTGTTATTATGCCCGGGCTCTTTTTTCTGCTGCACACAAGTTTTTCATTTGTAATTCAAGATGTCAGTCAGCTGGGAGAACCAAAACTTAATTAAAGTTCCGCACTTTTCGTGCCTTTTACAACAGTCGTTTGCCTGCTCGAGTCCGCCCATTTGGTTTAAATTCTGTCTTTCTGGCTGCCGTTTTTCGAGGATTTATCCTACTTTCGCACTGCACCTGCAGCAGGATACCTCCATCTCATACCCTGCAGTGGTTGTGTGTGTGTGTTATAAGCATATTTTATGCGTTTCTTTCACAATTGCCATGTGCAGGCTTCAACTTGTTGAGTTGAAGGCATTTTGTGATATCAGTTGCACTGGCAAAAACATCTAATTTAATTAACGAACTGGGCAGCTGGACTTCACCTGTCCCGCACATCCCATTAGCTATGCATTGCGTCTCATTTTACATTCACAGAAACTTTTTCATAACTCTAATTATAAAAGTAAATTAAATATTTGTCTTGTACCTGAGACTTTAAAAAGAATTTCATTGGAATGGCAGGTGGAAAATGGTTAACAGTTAGAAAATTCTTGCTGAAAAGTTGAAAATAGTTTTTGGTTTTTGTTTTTTTTTTTTTTTTGAACAAGTTTAGTTGTGGAACTTAACTAATTAAAAATTTATTTAACTAATTATCAACCACAACACATTTGAAATTTTGAACGTAGAAAGAAAGAAGTTTTTATTCATTTTCTATGGAAAGGAAATATCAGCCATGAATGAGTCTTGAATGGAATTTGAATGAAACTTCGACTTGATGTGTCACAGGAGCTCTTCACACAGGATAAAGATTCTGATTTATCAGCTATGAATAAGTCTCGAAAGGAATTTGAATGAAACTTCGACTTGATGTGTCACAGGGACGAATGTTTCTATTGTCCCTCTTCACACAGCATCAAGATTCTGATTTATCAGCTATGAAAGGAAAACTTCGTCTTGAGTTGTCCCTTTTCACACATTCCAAAGATTCTGATTTCATAATCTCGGTAGCAGAAGTCACAAAATCTATCAATAGGCAAAGTTAAAGCAAGTTTTGGGCGTAAACTTGTGTAAAACTTGAGAGCATTGGACTCTAGATAAGCACATTTGTTACCGAAAACAGGCCATGGGCGCAACTTCTCACCTGTGGTACCAGGATCTCACTTCATAAACGCATAAACTTGATGATATTTTTCTTTAAATGGTCTGCAAATTTCAAAGTATGTTTGGACCTAAAGTTCCTTTGGTTAAGCCCACAAATTAGGGCGTCATTAAATCGGTAATCTCTAAAAAAAATATATTTTTTTTAAAATTTGACATCTTTTTAATAAAAATCTTTATAAAATAAATTAGAAATTATACAACGAGAAAGCAAAGCTAACTTCGTCTGTGCCGAAGTATTTAGACCCTTGCTCGCTTAAATATTTTCATAAAATACTCTTGTTCCCATTCTCCGACCTATCGTTCGTATGGGAGCTATAGAATATAGTCAACCGATTTTGCCAAAAATTTGTAAAATTATGTGAAAGCATGTCAAACAAAGAAATACAAAATTGCAGGATGCTACCATTAAAAACAAAAAAGTTTTTCTAACTAAGACTGTTTTTCTGACCTATCTTTTGTATGGCAGCTATACCATATAGTTGTCCGATTTTAATAAAACTTGGTAGAACTATAAAAAAACATAGAAAACCTATGATTACAAAGTTTGGAGACGTTTCCATTGAAAAGAAAATAGTTTTTTTCACTAAAACTAGTTTTCCGACCGATTGTTCCTATGGGAGCTATGAGATATAGTTATCCGATCTGGTCGGTTCCCAAATATTAGTAGCGTGCAGCATAAAGAAGAATCTTTCAGCTCGTTAGCTTCAAAACTGAGAGACTAGCTTGCGTAGAAACAGACATACAGACGGACGGACAAAGCTCAATCGACTCAGCCCGTCACCCTGATCAAGAATATATATAGTTTATGGGGTCGGAAATGAATATTTCTATGCGTTGCAAACTTATGGCAAAATTGTAATACCCTTTGCAAGGGTATTAAATGAATTAACAATTTTTACAAGCTGAACATTTTTCTATTTATTATTATTATTATTTATATTCTATTTATCTATATATTTTTCGAAATTTTAAAATATATTTTAGTAAATCATTTTTGACAAAAAAATAATTTTTTAAATTTTTATTTTTTAAAATTTTGTTTTTTAAGTTTTTGAAAAAAAAAGTTTAAAGATAGAACTTAAAATAAAATAGGTTTCTTAGTAACATCTCTAGTGACGCTAGTCTTCTTGCACCGCATCGCCCGAGCTAGGATCAGTTTTATTAAGTCCCGATAGGGCAGACCAAATTTAATGCCTTGCGCCCCACGGTGCGACGGCGACGTGTTAGCGCACTGTGTCATTGCACACATTTGTAGAGGCAAGTCTACTTTGCTATTTATACTTTTCTTTGCGGTAGTTAAGTTTAGTTGAATATCGCTGAGCTAAAAACTTTTGGAACATTTGTTTTCAATAATTTGAGAAGCGTCGTGTACTCATTTTTTTCTCATCAAATGGTTAACTTAAATATGATATCAGATATCAAACCGCCCACAAAATGTTTTTTGTTGAAGTGGAACATTTTCTAAGCTGGGGTTAAGTTCTTAAGGGTTAAGTTCAAGTGGGTTAATACCTTTATCAATGTTTCTGTTTTGTGGTGACTAGTACATTAATAAGGATAATAATGTAAGGATAATAAATTAAACAAAACTAATTTATTCATGGTCCTTGGACATATCCAGCCTTCATTGGCTCAATACAGAGACCTTGTCTGAGAGCAAATTGAGAATAGATTAAGAATTATATGGGCTTAAGCCAAGAACATTGTGTACTTCTTTGAAATACTCTTCTTTTCTTTCTAGAGTGTTTCGAAATTAACATTGTTCGGTACTTACTTTGAGAGTTAGTTCGGCTGGAACCTAAGAGTATGATTCAAACCATTAAAAAAAACTCGAAATGTACTTAAAATATTTGGAAACAGTCAGGTATCCCGAAGAATGGAAAAAAACATACAGGGTTGCCCAAATTCGACGGACCCATGTTTTTTTTAACAAAATCAAAGAAAAAAATAAAAATTTGGCGGTTGGCAATCTTAATCATTTAATTTGTTCCAAGTAGATTTGTTTACATCAATTTTTGAATATGATATCTCTCAAATGGCCGCCTCTGGCGTTGATGGCGTATTGTGCCCTTTTTGCAGCATTTTCCATCGTTTTCGCCAACATTTCGGCCGGAATAGCGGCTATTTCTTCACGAATGTTGTCCTTGAGCTCTTCTACGGTCCTTGGCTTGTTAACGTAAACCTTTGACTTCAAATATCCCCACAAGAAGGAGTCAGGCGGCGTCAAATCGGGCGAACGCGGTGGCCAGTCCAAATCACCACTTTTCGACATCAAACGGCCCGGAAACAATTTCTTCAGAAAATCGATTGTTATGCGACTTGTGTGCGGTGGGGCGCCATCTTGTTGAAACCAGAACTGCCTCATACGCTTTCGACGAATAATTGGCATCACAAAATTGGTCATCATGTCGCGATAACGCTCCTGGTTGATGGTAACAGCATGGGCATTTTCATTTTGGAAGAAAAACGGCCCAATGACCGTTTTCGCACTAACGTTGCACCAAACTGTGACTTTTTCGTCATGAAGAGGCACTTCTTGAATCTCCTGAGGATTTTCAGTGGCGTAAATACGACAATTTTGCTTATTTACGGTCCCATTCAATGTGAAATGGGCTTCATCGGACATGATAATTTTGTTTTCACAATTGACTTGTTCGCGTGGCGTGTATTGTTCCATGTAAAAATCTGCTTGGACTGACGCTTCAAACGCGGTATGTCATTAAGCGATCTGACATCTCTGTCAAACAACCCTGACAACCCTGTACTTGATACTAGAGTCTTGTAATTGAGTTAAGTATTTTCGTACTAAGTATTGACATCGTTAGTACTTAGTTCCAGTTTAAAGTTCTTTAAAGCAATAAACCTACTTTCCCTTGAATAGTTGGTTTCGAATCGCTCAATCTCTTCTTCAATCAATCTCTTAGTTACCGGGATATTTGTTTCACCTTCCATATTAAGACAAGCGGCAACAATTGGGAGACTGATTTCAGGGTCATTTGTAACTGAGTAATTTTATGTCCCAACCAAAAAGTCTAAGTCAGATAAGTTAATTATAAAATAAGACGAAATAAAGACAAACTTCAGTATTCAAAACTACCATAAAGTGAAAAACAAACATAACACACTATGCATTTTATAACCTACTTTCGCACAACTCGGTTTCCTGCTCTTTGTTGGATCAACAATCTTGTTAATGGTAAGGAACAAATTAGAGTTAAGCAAACAGAAGGTGAGGGCACGATTAACGCATAAAAAGCTTGTTGGATGCCAAAAACGGAAGAGCATGGTGCTCAGCTTTGTTACAGCCAGGGCAACAAAGTGTCATGTATGTATGCTGATGTGCGTGTGTCTGTGGCAGCTGGTGCTTGCATGTCCTGTTAACAGACTTAAGCCACATACGCTGCTGAGCTTGAAGTGTTGTGAATTTGGGTGTGTGCGTGTGTTTTTAGTCTGTGGTTGTGTGTGGATTATAAATGTCATGCGGCAGTCGGAGAGTGGCTGCATATATTTCAAGGTAGGGGCGTGGGCAAGGGGGGTGGAGGGGTTTTTAAAAGTTGAACCCCCCCACTGAATATGTATTTAGATAGTTTAAATTTTTAGAAATTAACATTTAGAAATTTTTAAAGCCCCCCTTGAAAAAATCCTGCGTACACCACTCTCCCAACGGCCCCCTTTTTCTGCATGGGACTGCAGTTGTTCATAATTTCATTTCTGTGCATTCTTTTTTATTTTGAGACCAAAAATCATGCAATAAAAATTCTTCAAAACCACAAAATATATGTGGAAATGGAATTGAGAAATATGATAATAGTTTTTAAAGCCGATTTTGGAATTTTGCTGGTTTTAAGAAATCAAAATTTTCATATTCCTCCCAAATCTTTAAACGCCCATAACTCCCTTAAATGAAGAGATAGGGGCTTAAAAGTGGTATTAAGAAATCAATTTCATATTCCTCCCAAATCTTAAAACGCCCATAAC
>JAWNNM010002850.1:0-38438 GCA_035044965.1 Lordiphosa andalusiaca | reverse complement strand
GCTGTCTGGCACACTGCCTTCGAAGTGTTGCTCGATTCCGTAACGTAAAATAGCGCCGCTGGGTAATTCTCAAGTTCGAATTCGCTGCTTTCAGAGGCAGCTGAGTGCTTAACATTTGACCGTGGT
Organism: Lordiphosa andalusiaca; assembly: GCA_035044965.1. Taxonomy (NCBI): domain Eukaryota; kingdom Metazoa; phylum Arthropoda; class Insecta; order Diptera; family Drosophilidae; genus Lordiphosa; species Lordiphosa andalusiaca. The sequence continues at coordinate 38,312 of JAWNNM010002850.1, read as the reverse complement.
CTCATTAGACGAGTGCGATAGGATGAATTTCGTGTTGAAATGTTCCAGAGCTCCCGAGTTCCAGGCAAGATAGAGTTAGAAACTAAAATAATGATTACTAATTACAATGTGAATTTCAGAAAGAAATATATTATACAAATATCATATAAGGGGTTATACGCTTCATAGTGTTTGTAATTTCTATTCGATATTCAATTCAAAATTAAGAGTAAAACTTAATTTATTCGAAAACTGTGCGATGTTTCACTTTTGAAATATCGACGTTTCTCCAGCTCTACTTACCAGACACAGGCCAATGTCTTATCAAACGGCCCACTAAATGTTTGAGCAACCCTAATATGTCCTTGTATTCCACCTAATGTATGCATGGCACAAACATACCACAGCATGTCTGAATTCGTCCTGAGCTTTACGCTAAAAGCTCTCTCCCCGAGCCTTTTTGGTGAATAAGTTCATTTGGGGGTGGAAGCTTGCCAAAAGTTGCGTTGGAGTTGCGTACTTCACGGCAATTCGCTTTGTGGATACAAATTGCAATTGTGAAAGTTTTTCTGCACCAGCACTGCGAGGCAAATTTAAGTAAATAACCATTCGCAATTGATTCCCTCGACTTTTGCGGAAGTTGGCAACAAACCCAAGAACTCCAGCTCCGGTCTTCATATGAAATCATGGAGCTGGGGGCAGCTGTTCGTGCTTAATCGAGGTTTCATCCAGTGGACAAGTAAGTCGTCGGTGCGTTTGAAAATTCATTAAAAAGCTAGTTCGTCTGGAGAAATTGAAAAGGCTGTGTGGAAACATAGTTGCAACATCTAAGCCCATACGGTTGTGTATGCACATCATATCCCTGCAAGGACATGGGGAGTATGTGCACTTGTTCATCGTTAAGGAGCTGAAATTCATAAGCAAACATCAACAGTGCATCAAGAGTTTCCACCAACTGCAGTGTACCCATTTTTGGATGTTAAGCAATCCAAACGAAATCGAAGTTGTACAGTGCTCCCGCCTTCCTTATGGCAACAATCCGACAGATCTGTGCATGATCATCAATAATTGAGAATCCTGTTAGTTGCCCCTGGATTAGGATTAGAATATACTTTTTAAATACTGTTCGGTCGATTTTAAAGCCCAGTCACCCACCACCGACCAGACAGCAGAAGAAATCGAAGTTTTGGATTCTTATTAGGTTTAAGGTTCAGCGTGAATTTCTAAAGAGGTTCGGTTCACTGTGAAAGAAAGTCGGAGATCCATGCTGTTCGGTTTATAAGTTTTACGAAACATGTGCATACAAAACCAAAACGATCTAAAAGAAGCATACATAGAATCCTGAATCTGAGAGCGAAATGGAAAAAAGGTTCTATGGCAAAAGTAGAGCCCTTCTCTGCCATGAGGCACATGCTTGGGGAGGCGAGGTAAGCGAGGAAGCAGACCAACAGCAAGACGATTTCTCAAAGTATCGGTGAATAGAGCAACCTACGATCGATCAGGCCTCGAAGACGGACATATTTATGGCCTGAATGAAAACACTTTTGGAGTACAACAGCAACAGACTACCGCATATTTTGTCTCAGGATTTTGGGATGCTTAAATCTCAGTATGGATAACAGAAGGTGCATCTCTACTCAAAGCCTAAACAGGGCGAACCAAGAGAGAGCATGTAAGCATGGCCCAAACAAACTATGCGGTAAGCGGCGGACTTGCAACTGGAAGGAACTAGGAACTGCCCTTTTCTGGAAGAGTTTTGTAGTCGAGGTTTTAGGAAGAAGTGCTTAAGATAGAGGAGGTGTTCGTGGCAAATAAAATGGTTTTAAGGTCGACTTTTTTGTATAAGCTTGCATAAAACTTGGGCTGAACCAAGGTTCGAAACAAAAACCTTGAACCTCAAATTTCCGAACCCTCAACATTGGTATATTTCGGTTGAAACCCGGAGCCGCAAGCCGGAGCTTGTACCATTTACTGGTTTTGGGTTTCGGAATGGATTCATGATGAATTTAACATCAGTCAATAGTGGTTCGACACCAACTTGTGTACCATGAACTGCTAGTACTATGTTCGACATATTGCTATGGGTATTTCAAAGAATATACCATTTGAAGCTTTCTAAAGAACTGAGGGGCTCAACTCAGGAACATATTTTGAATTGTGCTCTTCATTTTTACAGAATTTGGTACCGTTTCTCTGAAGTTAAACCCATTCTTTACCGCTTATCGCAATTTAAGAAGATAACGTTTTAATACCCTTGCAGAGGGTATATTCAAATTGTCCAGAAGGTCTAGAAGGAAGTATATATATTCTTGATCAGCATGACGAGCTGAGTTGATATAGAAATGTCCGTCTGTCCGTCTGTTTCTATGCTATCCCCTCCGTCAGATTTAAAGCTATCGGGACCAAACTATGCAAGAAGTCTTCTGGTACATATAAGCTGCACATTTGTCGTAGCCGGCCGACGTAGGAACGATCGGTCGAAAGACTAGTTCTACACAGAGAAAAAAAGGATGATTTCCGGTATACATTTGGGAAGGATATGTCTGAAATATCCATTTTATCATCCAACGGAGCTTAAAATCATTCAAAGGATATAAAAAATTATGATCCTTGGTATGATTTTTCAGCTCCGTTGGATTATTAAAAGGATATTTAAGACATATCCCTCCCAAATGGATACATTTTTGGATCTATTTTATTCTGCGTAGTGGAGAATGTCACCAAATTCCGTATTTACTAGTTTTCAATGCTTCTTCATAATTCCAACCAATTTGGTCGAAATCGGACATATGTATAGTACAGCTGCCATAGAAAAGTAAGGTTAGAAAAGTAGTCTTAGTACGCTAAACTTTTTTGGTTTCCAATGTAAACCTCTTTAAAATTGGCACATATTTATTTTATAAGCTTTCACACAATTCTTTAAAGTTTTGTCAAAATCGGATGACTATAGGTTATAGCTTCGGTCGAGAAACTAGCTTTAGTGAGAACAACTTGTTTGTTTTCAAACAAAACGCCTCCAAACTTTGTATTTCTTAGTTTGCTATGCTTTTCCATGATTACACTAAGTTTAGTCGAAATCGGACATCTATATAGTATAGCTTTCATACAAAAGTAGCGTCAGAAAAGTAGTAAAACTGGCATGCTTTCAGTGCTGCAAGGGTATATAAACTTCGGCCGAGCCAAAGTTAACTTTCCTCTATTTTCAGTTTTGATTTTAAAGTTATTCACCTTTGAGATGAACACTTTATTTTGCTGCGAGTCCAAAAGCCACATTGTTGAAAACCAAAGTGTCTGCACTCTAAAATCAAAAATCCCACACTGTTGATTTAAAATGTCAAACACATTGTTTTTGCATTTTTATTGGTAAAGTCATAAGTGAAAAGTAGTCGGGCACAATTTGTACCAGAGTTACATAGAGTTTAATCAAACTTTGCGATGACAAATATGAAATTATTTCACAGATTAAAATAGCTGATTTAAGTTTTGAGTAAATGTTTAAGCAAGTGAAAATTTTAACCATTTTTGGTCAAAGTTTGTTGACACTACAATTTCTTTTTCTTCAAACTATATTTTCCAGGCACGCACCACCACACCAAGAATTGAGGCTTACATTTGTGGGGCTTCTCAACATGGTGCCGTCTTTTGTGCGATCGACCTGTGCGGACAGCTCTTTTAATAAAATCAAACCGATCATCTTTCTGATCTTGAATTTTAATATTTGTCTCCAGCATATCAGTGCATCCTCGTTCATCAATATTAACGGTGAGGCGTCCCCGCTCGGTAATGCATCATGGTCTTACTAATTCGTTACCAATCTCTTTCAGATCTGACCAATGTGGAGCGGCCCTTCTTTGATGACATAAGTCCAAGAAATGTCTCAGCTGTCGTGGATGAAACCGCAATTTTAAGATGTCGCGTCAAAAACAAGGGCAATCGAACTGTACGCAGAAACAAAAGCTAACAAAAGCTAGCTAATTGATATACGAAAAGGGCACCAAAGTCCCTAAAACCACAAGATGAGTTACGGAAATTTGCAGTGTGGATACTTGATTTGAAATGTGTGTGCTGTCTGTGTTCGCACACACACAGCATACTCATGTAAATTTTGTAGGTCCACATTACAATTTCCCTTTCGATTTTTGTGTGTATGGCGGTTACTCATACTCAAGGCATATGTCGCACTCCGTCTCTCGCCCTCTTTGATAAGTGCTTAAACGTCAGTCTGTTACATGATGCAACAAGAGAGGTAAAGTGGCATCAGTGTGAGTTCTCTGCAAAGTACCTTCACGTCAGCGATGTTCAAGAAGAGAGGCTCTCTGTAGCTCTCTGTCTCTTTTTGACACGCACTGAAGCATTACTTCGGCAAGCATTCGGCATGAATTGCCTAAGGTGTTCGGCCCCTGGGGGCTATGCGTGAACATCGTTGCTTCACTCGTTCAGTGCTGCGCGTTCTCTTGAAGCGTAAGCTTTTGGTAAAAGTACGCATCCCACTGACACCGCCTCACCTGTATTGTTGCATCATGGCCTGTGAACAACAGTTGTGAGCGGCGCAGCTCTGCGGATGAGTTTGTTGTGTTCTGCTTAAAGCGCTCGATCTCTTTTGTGCACATATAAGCATCTGTGAGAGAGGAAGTGCGGCTACCTTGTTAAGTATGTCTTGCTCATACTTATGTTTTAGGGTGATGGCAGGCACTTGTTCCCCTCCAGGTTTGGTTTTCTTTAATGTTATGGCCTTCAAAATTACTATTGTGCTACTAACTTTCCCCTTAACGTTCGCAATTGCTGACATTGGTGCCCACCTATGTGTCCGAGCTCAAAATCAGCGAAGTGCCTCTTGTGATCTTCGATATTGCCAGAATTTGTTAACCCAAAATGATTTTGATACCGTAAATTGAGCTTAAACCAGCTAGGAATGATTTCCACCGATTAAATCTCTTTCTGAGCTGTTTTTGAGCTAGTAAACACACCGAAAGCTAAGTTCAGAACTCTAAACAACTTTTGACAGGCTTTGGTCTGTTACGGAACGGCTCTTGAGCTGGGAAATTGTATAGTTCCGTTTGTTTCTGCCCAGGGAACACATTTTAAATTCAAAGCATTAAGCGATTGCGAGACTCGTTCAGAGACGATTTTGATCTAGGAAAATGTTCAACCTGTTTTTTGTCAATACTATAGCTATTCTGGCTCCTAATACTCCAACCATTTAATTTCAAGATCAGCTAAAATAACATTTACCAAAGATATGAATCTCAACAAGAGATCTGACAATAAATCGGTTTTAGAATCGATGTACCTAATAATTCGCTGCGTAAAAAGTTCCACCACTTCTTGGAGAAGCGACACTTGCGAATCTCGTGCTAGTAGTAAGAACAAAATTGCACAAATTTTCAAATATTTATCTATAGACCTCGGATTTTGCATATTTGCATATTTTTGAAGGATTTAGATAGGTGAATTCTGATGACGCCAAAGTTCGTTTCATTGAAAAATGAGTTGAAAACGATGTGCATATTTGCATGAAATATGCAAAATATGCAAAAAGCGATTCAAAAGTGGTATTTTGCTAGCCTACTCTGATTTAATTTTAAAATGACCGAAGGATTAAAGTTTAGATTACGAATAGTTCTCAAGCCACTACACTCCACTTTATTCAAGTTCAATTAATTTATTTAAAGTATTTTGCGACTTTTGATAAGAATAATACAACAATCTATGATAATGCGTTAGACAATGGAAGGTAAAATATGCTTCTCTTTGTCGATTGTTGAAATTTATTCTTCTGTATTGCTCGCACTTTAATATCTAACGAGTTGAATTCAATTTTCCAATGAAATTAGATCACATATAATTAGCATATTTTTTGCATATTTTGCATATTTATGGCATATTTTTTTGCACATCTTTTGCATATATTATGCATATTTTCGATATGCATTAACATTTGTTAAATTTGAACGATAAAACATTTAAATACAGAGTTTGGTTTTAATCTGATGAGAAATATGGAAATATGCAAAATCCGAGGTCTATTTATCTATATTTAAGGAAATCAAAGTGCAAAAATTGTGCAACTACCATAAATTTACTCAATCATTTAAAATCAACTCACACCAACTCAAAACAAACTCTTTCTCGGATTCTTGTTGTTATTTATGAAAGTCCAGCTGACAAAGAAAGTTACAATGCCTTTGCAAGGGTATAGCAATCGCTCCCTATCTTACTGGAGTATTGATCTTTTAACAATTGGTTTTATTTCTCCGATTCGTGGCCCGGAATTCTAAGCTGCATATTATTTATGCAACCAAGCAGGCTCCACGGAGTCGGAACGTATGTTGAGCAAAGCTGGAAACATAATGTCGATTAGGCCCGCATCTTTAAAACCCAAGTAACGTCGGTTTGCGGTTCCTATGAAGCTAAGTTTTGAAAAATATCTATCTTAGAACATGAAGTGATGTAATTTAATTGCATTGTTAATAATTTATAAGCATTCGTATTCCCTTAAAGGCCGATTGATCATACTCTATACAACTGCTCACTGTTATTTGCACGTTTATGGCAGGAAGTGCCATTGGGAAGATGTTAGGCCCAGACATTTCCCCGCACTTAACTGAACCACTTCTGTGTGCTTTGCTGAACAGTTTACTAGGCAACCTCATCCGCCTCTACACTCAGAAAAAAAAGGCTACCGGCGTTCAAGACCAAACGGGATAGAATTTAACCCGTTTTGTACTTGAAATTTCAAGTATGATTCGTACTTGGGTGTACCTAAATTAAGTACGAAACATTTTAGACTCGAAATATGACTGGTAATTTTATTGAAATGAGAACAAACCTTCTTCACTCAAGAACATTTTGTACTCACATTAAGATGAAAGATTCTAGAAAAGCGAGTTCTTAGTTCGAGTGCAAAATATGTTAGTTTGAGTACAAAGTGGACTTATTAGAAAATATTAATTATTTTTAAGCGAGTCTGTTCTTAAAATTCCCAACTGGCTCTAGCACTTTTGTAATGGAGATATGATAAATTTCTAACTTGCTCTTTGGTTATGGGTCTTGGATATTACTTTGATTTAATACAGACACCTCGTTCAAGAAGAAAGTGGGAAGTAGCTATACTGTATGGGCTCAAACCAAGAACATTTTGTACTTGTTCTTCCTAGAATGTTTTTGGGCTGGCAATAGAAATTACTCACTTTGAGAACGAATGTTTTGTACTTATTTTGAGACATAATCGGGCTTGACTTAAGACCATTATAAGCTAAAAGTATGATTAATAATATTTGAATAATTCAAAACATACTTAATATATCCCAAAACAGTTTAAAATCAAGTATTTCGGGATTGAAAAATCGTACTTGATATAAGAATTTTGTACTTATATCAAGTATTTTCGTACGTACCGTACTATTAACACCGTTTGTACTTAATTCAAGTACAAAATTCTTGGATTTTTTTCTGAGTGTAACGAAAATACCCTAAAACTCTCCCAGAATGCTGCTCCAAAAATAAGTTAAGGCACTGATTAATGGCTACAGTCGGAAGTCGACCGATCACAGCTTACCCTAACGCCTTCGACACCCCCAAACTACTGGTCATCATTTTCATCATGGTCATCATTTCTCTCAATCCCATTGTCCAGGTATCGTGGATGCGAAAGCGTGATCTTCACATTCTCACAACCAACATTTATACGTACACTGGCGATCAACGGTTTTCTGTAATACATCCGCCCAGCAGCGAGGACTGGGACCTAAAGATTGACTATGCACAGCAGAGGGATAGCGGTGTTTATGAGTGCCAAGTGAATACGGAGCCGAAGATCAATTTGGCCATCATTTTGGAAATTTCAGGTGAGTGTCACCGCGTTATGCCCCACCCGGATACATTTGAACAAAACCCTTCTTGCAGCCGAAAGCGATACGAGGGACAGGAACCCCGATAGGCGCTTCTATGACTCCAAAGGTAACATTCTATACAGTCCAGATAATCATCCAGTCAATCTGATCTGATCATTTACCTCGTATTGTTAGCTGCTCGTGCGAAAATACTAGGATCCACGGAAATTCACGTGAAGCGGGATAGCACGATTGCGCTGGCCTGCTCGGTTAATATGCACGCCTCATCAGTGTTGTGGTAGGTGGTTGTACATGGGATCATGCCCCGCTGCTTGGTAAACTGAATCTCTTCCCTTCATCACAAGGTATCACGGTTCATCGATTGTCGACTTTGACTCTCTGCGAGGCGGCATCAGTCTGGAGACGGAGAAAACTGATATCGGCACCACCAGTCGGCTAATGCTGACGAGGGCTTCCCTGCGGGACTCCGGAAACTACACCTGCCTACCCAACGGAGCGATTCCCGCATCGGTGCGGGTTCATGTACTGACGGGTGGGTAACCAATTGTGCCAGTGTCACACGTGCCGCATTCTTGACTTTCTTTCCCGAGCAGGTGAACAGCCCGCTGCCATGCAGACCAGCTTGGCGACTGGACTGCGTCAGTGCGTCGCCCTCATAATTACGTGTTTGATCATATCAGAAGAATCGTTGTTAAATATTTCAAACTTAGCTCCCTACATACATCGAAGCCAGAGATGACTAACTTAGAGAAACTAGCCATCAAGTGAAAACGTATTTTTAAGGTAATCCCTGTGGGACAATCAGTTGCATTCCATTAACATGGCACTCTTTTCTCGATTCCAGACATATTCCAATGGAACGATTGTAAAAGAAGGTGTTTACAAAAAAATATTCAATATAATTCCTATAGTCATATGTAATAATATTATTAATAAACATCTATGTAAATGGATTGATGACTCAGTTCGCAGCAAGGGATGGCAAGGGATCTTAGGAAATGGAAAAAAAATGCAGGATATAGAGGATTGCAGCACGATTTTCGAACCAAGACTACTTTTGGGACCTTACTTTACTATACGGATGTCCGATTTCGACCAAACTTAAAAGGGGAATCATGCAAATTGACCAATTCCATTTAAAACAAAAAAGATTTTCTTAATAGAACTTCTTTTCGACCGATCATTCGTAGTGCAGTTATATGCTTTATTCATCCGGTTTTGATATCAAAAAAGGAAGTTTTCCATGAAAACAAAGCATTTTTATCAGGGATGCAAACCGGTTCTGAACCGAACCGAACCGCTTATTCCAGCTGGTGAACCAAACCGCAAACCGAACCGGGTTCCTTCCAGAATTGCTGAACCGAACCGAAAACCACTAATGAAAACGGTTTGGTTTCGATCAGTTCTCTAAAGAGTTTTAATGGGAATCACTTTCCTCTAGCCAATGATTATTATTAATTTGGAAATATGAATCGTTCTCCGAAGATAATTTCATTCGACCCTCTACATATTTAGCGTTGTCGGATCGATATAACTTTTAAGAATAACCTGACGAAAATTTTTCAACATGTCTTCTGCAATTGTTTCAATTAGACAATATTTTCAGTTTTCTGTGGTACTAATTAACCATAATTCATTCTTAATCTACCTATAAGTAAGGTCATAACTCTAGGAACTGATAGACGAGTACTGGGAATCTTACATAATAAACTTTGGACGTTGCTCTAAGGTTTTTAAAGATATTCAAATGGATTATGGGAATAAAATTTCAAAAATGGTCGAAAAGTTACATTACTACAGTAATCATATTTTATAATGTGCCTTTGTGAACCACTGAACCGAACCGAAACCGCGGTTCATTTAACTCCAAAAACTATGTAATGAACCGAATGAACCATGTACTGAACCACTGAACCGAACCAGTTCTTATATTCGAGTGGTTTGCATCCCTGATTTTTATACCCTTGCAAAGGGTATTATAATTTTGCCCAGAAGTTTGCAACGCATACATAGAATTATTCATTTCCGACCCCATAAACCATATATATTCCTGATCAGGGTGACGAGCTGAGACGATTGAGCTTTGTCCGTCCGCCTGTCTGTCTGTTTCTACGCGAACTAGTCTCTCAGTTTTTAAGCTATCGAGCTGAAAATTTGCACAGAGTCTTTTTTTAGCTGCACATTACTAATATGTTGGAACCGACCGGACCGGATGACTATATCTCATAGCTCCCTTAGGAACAATCAGTCGGAAAACTAGTTTTAGTGAGAAAAACTTTTTTCTTTTCAATGGAAACGTCTCCTAAATTTGTTATCGTAGGTTTTCTATGTTTTTTAATAATTCTACAAAGATTTATTAAAATCGGACAACTATATGGTATAGCTGCCATACAAAAGATAGGTCTGAAAAACAGACTTAGTTAAAACGAGAGCGTAAGTTAAAGTCGGCCTTGCCCGACTTCGAAATACCCGTTACTCAGGCAACTAGTGTTTAATAACCTCATGCGGCTCAGATAAGTATGCAACGTTTTTTAACTCTGCCATTTATTATCCGATCTGTATGAAAATTTGTGAGATTGTACATATAGGCCAGAGATATTCAACATTTTTTGTTGCGGGGGCGGGAGGGGTCGTGGCCAAAATTTGAAACAAACTTTACAAACTTACATCTAAAATTTGGTTGCTCTAGCTCTTCTAGTCTCTGAGATTTAGGTGTTCATACAGAAGGACGGACGGACAGACGGACATGGCTATATCGACTCGGCTGTTGATGCTGATGATGAATATGTATACTTTATGATATCGGAGATGCTTCCTTCTGCCTGTTACATACATTTGCACGACTTTAGTATACCCTTTTTACTCTACGAGTAAAGGGTATAAAAACTTTTTTGTTTTTAATGGTAGCATCCTGCAATTTTGTATTTGTTTGTTTCACGTGCCTTCACATAATTTTACAAATTTTTGGCCAAATCGGATGACTATATCATATAGCTCCCACGCGAACGATCGTTCGGAAAATGGGAACAAGATATTTTTTTGAAAATACTCACTTGCAAGGGTATAAAAACTTCGGCACAGTCGAAGTTAGCTTAGCTTTCTCGTTACTTCCTTAGACTACTTTCCTATGACAGCTAAGAAATACAAAATTTGGAGGCCGTTTCCATTGAGAACAAAGAAGATGTTCTCACTAAAACTAGATTTTCGACCGATCGTTCTTATAACAGCTCTATGCTAAAGTCATCTGATCCGGCCGGTTCCGACAAACATGCAGCGTATTTGTACTAACAGACTAAAACTGACGGTGGGGGTAGCACAGATAGAACAGATCGCCGTGCTGATCGAAAATATATCTATTTACTTTATGTGGTCGGAGAAGTTTCCTTCTTTGCGTTACAACCAGCCGGACAATTTTAAGGGTATAAAAAGACACCTACATCAACCAACTGGATATTGGATGCAGGCTGCGGATTTTTAGATGGAATATCCTTATGAGATGAGCTTAAATATTTCATATCTCATCTTAGCTGTCACTGCGAAGAACCTCGTTGGAAAACGATTCGCAGTCCTACGCGCTCCTACGACCGCAATCAAGTGACTTTCCAACATATGATCACATTCCTCGAAAAACTCAGAAGGGGTTCGAACCCGCTAAAAATGTAGGTTTAGGGTTAACGGAGCGGGTTCCAAAGGTCGCTGAACCCAGGTTCAGGTTCGAACCGGGATTCAGACACAATTTTTTTCGCTTGTGGAAGGAATAGTAAACCTTTTATTCGAAGATGTTTGGAGTTTTGAGGGCTTTAACATAATCGCACATTTGAGCTAAGTTTGAGTTAATCATTAATATGTCTTCCAGTAATTTTTCATCAATTCTATCATTTTGGCTGGATAAAACAAACTTAAGAGTAGAAAAAGCGCGAACATCTAATACAACTAATGCGTTCTCTAAGTTCTCTACAATCATAGTTTTCCCAATTTTTGAAAACATTATAACTTTGAGGCAATCTTTGAATCAGTTCTATTATAAAAATCAAACTAAAATGATTATATCAGCAAATAACCATTATGCCTCGAGTAAATTAAATAAATATCCAAAATAATGATTATCATTTCCGTTTTATTTTTTTGCTCAAAAATATTACTCAAACGACGATTACGGCCAGTGAATAAGGAGTTATGGCATTGGCGTTGAGACATCTCCTTAGTAAGTGCATTAAATCGATCCAATATAACCCATTTCCAAGTATGCAAAGATAATTAAAAATGCGTTTTTTCAAAAAATACACTCAGAAAAAAAAGGCTACCGGCGTTCTAGACCAAACAGGATAGAATTTAAGCCGTTTTGTTCTTGAAATAGCAAGTATGATTCGTTGTTGGGTGTACTTAAATTAAGTACGAAACGTTCTTCACTTGAAATAAGACTGGTTGAAATGAGAACAAACCTTCTTGATTCAAGAACATTCTGTAGCGAGTTCTTAGTTCAAGTGCAAATATGTTAGATTGAGTACAAAATAGGCTCATTATCCTAGCTCCACAAAGTGCGCAACAGAAAATATAAATTATTTTTAAGCGAGTCTATTTTTAAAATTCCCAACTGGTTTTAGCACTTTGTAATGGAGAAGATGGTTGATTTCTGAGCTACATTAGCTCTAACTTGCTCTTTGGTTATGGGATATTTCTTTGGTTTAATACAGAGACCTCGTTCAAGAACAAAGTGGGAATAGCTTCTGTAAGGGCTCAAACCAAGAACATTTTGTACTTGTTTGAAATACTCTTATATTCTTCCTAGAATGTTTTTGGAATCGCAATAGAAATTACTCACTTAATGAACGAATGTTTTGCACTTATTTTGAGATCTAATCGGGCTTGACTTAAGACCATTATAAGCTAAAAGTATGATTAAAAATATTTTAATAGTTCAAAACATGCTTAATATATCCGAAAACAGTCTAAAATCAAGTGTTTCGGGATTGAAAAAATCGTACTTGATATAAGAACTTTGTACTTTAACCAAATATTTTCGTACTTACCGTACTATTGACACCGTTTGTACTTAATTCAAGTACAAAGTTCTTGGTTTTTTTTCTGAGTGTAGAAACTATGAACTATTCAATTTGACAAATTTTAGTTTTTGACAGAGATTACATCTAAGATCCGAAAAATCCAATTGGAGGGCAGAAAATGTGCGCTCAACACTTACTTGCGTTGCTGGAACAGCGTGCATCCCTGGTATAAGCTCGGATATTCAAGCTTTTTGCCCTCCCAATATTACATTAGATTCATGTTGATATCAACAGGCTTGGGATTGTAGTTATCGATGTCGCAATGACCTTTCTTTACCTTTCCATTAAGATCGTCATTATCGTCTCCGCTCCGCTCCGATGCTGCTTCAATGGAATTGAGGAACTCATTCACAACTGACCAGGAATTAGAGGGATCTTGAACTCCAGCAGTCTCTCCCACAGTCTATTGAGAGACTCTTTGCAAAACAAATAATTTGAAAAACTTCAACAATTTGGGTTTTGTACAATATTTATGAATATTCGCCCACATTAAGCTCCAAATTGTGTATTTGCATATTAATGTGCGCTCCAGCCAGCATAAGAACGCCTAAATCTTGGATCTAAATATATGCTTAAAACTACATCATGGTTATCCAAGTTTCACTAATTTCCGAGTTTTTTCAACGAACGGAAGTGCCTCCAATTGTTGGAAAAAATCTTTGACAGCAAGCTGCAGTGTATGGGCTGCACATTTCATGGAGGTGATTGAACAGATTTCAAGTCCTTCCTGTTCTGCTTCATCCGTGTTAGCATCTGCGAAGAGTTCACAGAGTGCTGCAGGGCAAGCATTTATTAACTCTACACTCAGAGAAAAAAAATAGAGAATTTCATACTCGGATCAAGAATTTTCGAGATCAATAGTTCGATAAGAGCGAAATTCTTGGTCCAAGTATGAATTTTTGATCCCGGTTTTCTCGATCCAAGAGCTTTAGTTCTTGATCCAAGTACGAATCAGTCTCAAATCAAGCAGAATAGTTCTAGGATCAAGTGCTAAACATACTCGAATTCAAGATCGCTCATTCTTGAATCAAGAGCTTAGTGCTCTGGTCAAAAACCAAAAATGTTCTTCCTATTATCAAGAGCTCATTAGATTCAAGAGTAAGATCGTTTACTCTTAAATCAAGAGCTTCACAGATTCCAACCATACAACCATTCAAAATCAGTCGGTTTTCTCCATTTTGTTTAATTGTTTTCATGGAAAATTAATTGTTAAGCCATGTTGCAAGTTTTTGCTGGCTTGGGGAATACACACCACAAAGCAGAGTCAGTACTTGTCTCTCAACTATCAGTCGAACAGAGGCCAGCAATGCCATAACTGGTTGGGAATTCCATAGACACATGATTCCACATGAGTGCAAAAATCCATTACGGTCTCCGCTCGATTGCTTCCCCAAACCCCTCTCCCATAAAATACAAAACTGTAAGAGCAGCTTCAACGCTACTCTCTCAAATGTGCTTGCTCTCCTCTCTCAGTTTCTGTACCTCGCCTCTCCTCGCCTAAAAGCACCAAGCTGAGAACTAATTATGTTCGATTTCAAGAGCGAAATTCTTGAAAATTCAAGAGCGAATAATTTTTTTTTCAAGAGCTTTTGCTCTTAAGTTATTCGTTCTATTTTTTTTTGGGTGTACTGCCTTAATCATATTACGCCCGTTGTCGGTTGTGATGGCATAAGTTTGGGACTTGGTAATGCTAAAGTCACTCAAAATGGATAAGACTTCCGCACACAGGTTCTTCGATGAGTGTGATGTTTTGAACTTAATAATTCTTAAAGTCCAAACGCATATATAGCCTTAAAGGCTTTATAAATTTGAACAATTATGCATAAGTGTCCACGATTGCATCTAGCTGCTGTGTCCATTTTGAGGCTTAAGACTTTACTTTTGCCCACCGCTATGAATTTTGATTTTATTTCGTTATATATATTATTTATAATTCAGCTCGACTTCAAGAGCGAAATTCTTGAAAATTTAAGAACGAATAAATATTTTTTCAAGAGCTTTTGTTCTTAAGTTATTCGTTCTACTTTTTTCTGGGTGTATCTGCTCTACAAAGGGCATTACATTTTTCGACGTTACATACATACGGGCATACCTAGGCAGGTGAACGCTACAGCGGCCAAAAGTAGATAGATAAATAGTGCTCAAGGCTACTTTGGATTAGTTACATGAATCATTCAGATGAAATCTCCCATCGGACTAGCTGCAAAAGCTATTATTTGCCCAATTAAGTAAATAACAAAATTTTAAATTTTTGAAAAATCGCAATTACATTTCTGTTTGCAATCTTGTAAATTTGTTATATTGGTTCGGCTTGATTCACTTATTAAGCATATGCATAAAAATTGTGACAGTTCCTTATGCACTAGTCGTAGCCGGCGGTTGAGTAAAATTTTTGAGCAAAAAAATACAACTCAAACGATAATGGATATTAATCCCTTGCAAAGGGTATTATAATTTTGCCCAGAAGTTTGCAACGCATAGAATTATTCATTTCCAACCCCATAAACCATATATAATATATTCTTGATCAGAGGGACGAGCTGAGTCAATTGAGCTTTGTCCATCTGTCCGTCTGTCTGTTTCTACGCGAACTAGTCTCTCAGTTTTAAAGCTATCGAGCTGAAATTTTGCACAGAGTCTTTTTTTTGCTGCACATTACTAATATGTTGGAACCGACCGGACCGGATGACTATATCTCATAGCTCCCTTAGGAACAATCAGTCGGAAAACTAGTTTCAGTGAGAAAAACTTTTTATACTCTGTACCGTAGGTACATAGAGTATTATAAGTTTGTGCAAAAGTATGTAACATCCAGAAGGAAGCATCTCCGACCCCATAAAGTATATATATTCTTGATCAGCATCAACAGCCGAGTCGATATAGCCATGTCCGTCTGTCCGTCTGTCTGTCCGTATGAACGCACAGATCTCAGAGATGGTAAGAGATAGAGGCTTGACATGTATGGGACATATGCTTCTTATGTCTGAATGCAGATCAAGTTTATTTTCAATTTTGGCCACGCCCCCTGCCGCCCCCGCAATTTAGAAAAAACCTCATATCTCCTACAGTATTAAAGATAGGTGGGTTGTTCCTTCTAGATATATTTAGTAATAAGGATAACTTATCGATCAGCCAAAGGAATGGTGAAGATTGGATGAACGGTTTTCGAGTTATGATAAAAAAACTCTTGGTACAGAGTATGCTATAGTCGGGCTTGACCGACTTTCTTTCTTGTTTTTCATTAACTTTTTGGGGGACTTTAACTCGAATTGGCGAATGGCTTTTGGACTTGGACGCGATTGGAATGCCGTATCAACCATTCCTCACGCTAGTTGCTAGACGGCTAAAAAACTAATCATTTTGCATAAACACGACCGCTTGTTATTCTCAAGTTGGAATTCGCTGCATTGGGAATATAAAGGGTGAATTTTTAGCTATTATCTTTTTGGCAACCCTGGTTTAAACAGCTTACGCACGTTTCGTGTTTTGTTTTACTGTCAAACATCTCCAGTTTGGTCTATAATTTAACCATGAATCGTCTTACAAACGAACAACGCTTGCAAATTATTGAATTTTATTATCAAAATTCGTGCTCTGTTAAGAAAGTTCATCGCGCGCTTCTTCCATTTCTCATTTTTGGCTCAATGGGTACGTAAATAAGCAGAATCGTCGATTTTGGAGTGAATATCAGCCAGAAGCATTGCAAGAGCTACCAATGCATCCTGAAAAAGTCACAGTTTGGTGCGTTTTATGGACTGGTGGCATCATTGGACCGTACTTCTTCAAAAATAATGCGAATCGTAACGTAAATGTGAATGGTGAGCGTTACCGTGAGATGATATCCAACTTTTTTTTGACCAAAATGCAAGAGCTTGACTTGCATGACATGTGGTTTCAACAAGACGGTGCCACATGCCACACAGCACGCGCAACAGAGGACTTATTGAGAGGCGAGTACGGTGAACATTTTATTTCACGTTCGGGACCGGTCAATTGGCCGCCTAGATCGTGCGATTCAACGCCTTTTGACTATTTTTTGTGGGGCTACAGACAAGCCCGCTTCAATTGACGCATTGGAAGACAACATTGAAGCATTTATTCGTGAGATACCGGCCGAAATGTTGGAAAGAGTATGCCAAAATTGGACTAAGCGGATGGACCATTCGAGGCGCAGTCACGGTCAACATTTGCATGAAATAATCTTCAAACATTCAATTATATGGACCGTACTATCTATTCAAATAAAGATTTCATGCATTTTTCTGAATTTTATGTGTTTGTTTTTTGAAAAACTTTCCTATAGCTCTTAAAAAATCCCCCTTTAGCTTCTTTTGTGAATATTTATGTCTTAAGAAATAAATGAACTAATCTTAGCAAGAAAGGGCGCTGCAGTCGAATTTCCCCGACTACAAAATACCCTGTTCACTTGTTTTCAGTTATTTGTTTCTGAAATTGGATCTGCGTACGGCATACATCTACCTACCTTCATGCAAACATTTGTGGCTCTATCTCTTATAGTCTCTGAGATCGACGTGCTCATACAGACAGACGGACGGACAAACGGACAGAAATGTTTCCGTCTCGCACAACTTCATGATGCCACTTTTCCCATTTTCCATGGAGTGAACCACTTGGCTTAACTGCCTTAAAATAGTTGTGCTAGAGCTATCATTACAGATCGATTTGCTACTTAATCTAACATATTTTATACTTGAACTGCTAACTTTCATTTCTTAAATTGTTCATCTCACTAAAAGTACAAATAAGTGGACTTCAAAACGTTGGCACTCATTTCCATATTATTGGTTTGGTTCTCCAATGTTTTGTACTCAATTTAAGTACACCCCAGGAACGAAGCATTCCTGAAGTTTGAACGGTGTAAAATCCAATCCCATGCGTCGGTATCCGTGCAAATGTGGACATAATCGACAGATCTCTGGGGCCCAGTTCCAATGTTTTAATAACGAGTGGCATAACAGCCAGTTGTCAGCCAGCCAGAAGAACGATGGGGGCACGAAGGTACGATTCTGGCAAGTGGATCCGCAATGACAATGTTGCCTCAAGACTGGGTGGCGTGTGGCGACTGACCCGCCAGGTTCAGGCGCGCCAAATGGCAAGGGCATGACTGGTGGAAAGACTTGATCTGTGAAGAGCTACACGGCAGCCAGAAGATGCATAGATCTGCTCTCGCATTGTGGTATTGGGTCCAAGCAAAAGTATATTACACAGATTTACTGTGTGCGGGTGTGCGGGTGTGCGGTTGCGCGGGTGTGTGTGTGTGTGTGTGTGTGTGTGTCGACAAGAGAGTATTTATATTCAGATACGCACATGCCTGCCAATATAGCCATGTGTGTATGTATATATAGAAATACATACAACAATAATTTCCCAAGAAAATATCTGAATTTTCGTTTTTTTTTTTTCTTTCTTTTTCGAAAGTGTATTCCATCTTTTTATACATGTTCTCAAACATTCGATGTTATTCTAACGGCCCAAGTCGTCGGGTATTCCATTCGATTATACAGTTCGGAATTATATTAAAAAGTGGACAGTGGTGAACCCTAAACCCCACCCCCCCGCCCCCAGTGAAGTTTGAAGTTTTCCCAATTGTGACACAACACGCGAGAATTATTGCGAGTGCCCAACCGTCCCATGAAGTGCTCCTCCAAGTGTGAATCTTTCAGTTTATAAATAACCAGCGTGTGTGTATAATATGTATGTACCTGGCATTATTTGTGGGAATTGCAAAACTTGTGAGCACTCGAACACAGATTGATAACTGGAGACGGAGAAGGACCAGCCGTATTATGGGCACTGGAGGGATGAATTGATTGTGAGTATGGACGATGCAGTGGCGAGTGTATGTAGGTACCCACCACACCCATGCGCCTAGCGAACTCAAGTAGAAGGGCTGGGAGTCAGTTTGTCAGTTGCCACCCACCCACCCAGCCAACCCCACCAGCTTTGGACGCCCCCCATTGCCGACTAATCGATCCCTCGTTAGACACCGGTCACATTTGCTCTAATCCGCCGGACGGAACCGACTGTGTCGCATTTGCTTTGTAAACATTCTCGCGGAATGTGTCGGTTATCCAACTAACCCAACTCCCACACGGATGCCTCTCAAGCTTGTCAATTTTTGATCTCTCAACTGTTTCAGATGTCGTCCTCTTTTAGAAAGCCAAGTATGGAGGTTAAGCCAGATAGCGAGATCAGCTGCAAGGGATCGGCAGGATCGGCGCCACAATTTCTGACCCTGCGCCGTCCTGTGGCGGTCGTGAAAAAGAGATCAGGTCCGCTGGAAGATGTTCTTAACCAGCTCGACCAAGCGGCCGACGAGCCGAAAGCGCCACCGAGCACAGCGAATCCGTCTGCCCGGTCGTCGACCGGCCGACGTCGCTGCAGCACCAAGGATAAAGAAAAGAAACGGGAGCGCTGGCTGCTGACGCGGAAGACCTGGCGGTATATGGCCGATGCGGGCCGGAAACTCATTCCCGACAGCCTGCACAACGGGGCCGAGAGCATTCCCATGATCGAGTCACAGTTCCAGCGCGTGTGTGCCTCCGAGTCGCGGTTCATATTGTGGCGACGCAAGGCCTCGTATCCGGGTGCCATGAAAAGTTCGAAGCGGCGACTCAAGCTGCTGCCGCGGCACAGCCGGGGAGGCGGAAGTGCGGGTGCGATGGCGGCAGCGGCCGTGCAGTGCTCGAACGCGGATCAAACGATTGAGCTGCTGCAGTCGTATCTGAAGATCCGGGAGGCGTACAAAACAGCCACCCTTCTGGGCACCAAAACGGTGCGACCCGACCAAACCTGCTCCCCCAGCGCACAGCGGCCCATGGCCGCGGGATCGGGTCCGAGTCTCGAAACTGCCGAAGCCGAGCTCCTTGGCCGCCTTAAGCTGTTGTCCCAGAGCTCTCTGCTGGGTCTGGAAGTGGCCAATATAACGGCCGATATTCTTGAGGACAAGGCTCTGCTTAAGAAGATATACAACATGTTGAAGAAACAGCAGCTGCACCGGCTCCTACATTCCACTGAACCAACGTCCTCCAAGTACCACATGGACCGTGCCGTCTCACTCTCCAGTCTGAGCCACTTGAGTGGCTTCGAGACTACCCCACCGAAGCAAACCAAAGCCCTCAAGGAAACCCCTTACGTCCCCTTGGACATGCAGAAGTATAGCTCGAATAGCATTATGCCGCCCAGTGCACTTAAGAAACGGCAAAGGAAGCCCCCGGATACACTGGACTTGGGCTTGGGTCCGAGCAGGGGCTTAACCAAACCGCCGCCGCAGCTCAAGTACGTGCCGCCGGCGTCGTCGACATCCCAGCCAGCCAAGGTACCCGGCCTCCGGCCCAAGAGCGAGCGGAGCCTCAACTCGTGCGGCACCCAGACTAGTTTCATTCAGCTGGCCGAGCTGCGGCTGCTGGCCGAGCAATATGAGGCGATGCTGGAGCACTGCCACAGCAACTCCGCTTCGGCTGCGTCCGAGGAGGAGACGGAAAAGCAGGCGGCCCGGCGAAGGAGCTCCGTGGACAACGAGGACATCTCCCAGTCGGTCAGCAATACAATCAAGCGATACCTGCGAATGGCCAGAAAGAAGAGTGTCCACGATGCGGACGCGAGTCGCTTCAAGTCGATCAACTACGATCGCAACTTGCGGAACATCAAGGCGAAGGGGGAAATCAATCCGCCCGGCATGGACGATGGGCTGGACAAGGCAGTGCAGACGCTGGACGCCTGGCCCCTGATTGCGCTGGAGTGCATTCGGGGGCAGGAGAGCGCCTCCACGTTGCACAGAGCGCACGCGGAATGGCAAAAGGCCCTGGACGAGCGTGTTAGCAAGAAGCTGGAGTGGGAGCAGAGCCAGCTGGCCAGAGAAAAGAACCCTCCAACCACAGACTCAGTTTGTTCATCGACCCCCACCTCGCCCACCAACCATGCCAAGCTGGAGAGAGAGCGGCACGGCAAGGGCGTGGGCGCCAGCGCCAGTGGCCTGCTCTCGTCCAGTTCTCAGTTTCTGTCGAATATTTGGCACGGCCATGGGCACAACACATCTCAGGGGTCCCTGACCCCAGGTGTGAATAATGCAAATATGAGTAAGTACCGTCCACTACCCACAAATCTGCTTAAATCTCGATCTCGATCTCGATCTCGATCTCGATCTCGATAGTCCTGATCCCATGCCCATCGAAATTCCGATTAACTGTACAGGATACATTTGCATGTTAGCTCAAGCGACTCGTCCTGGGTTTCTTTCAGATGCCGCAAGCGAAGCAACAAACATGCAGAAGTCAAAGTCATTGTCGAACGTTGGCCAGTTTGTAACCAAGCGGATCTGGAGGAGCCGCTCGAAGAGTCAAAACCGACCGAACTCCAGCCACGACTTCGCCTCTCTCCGCAGCCAGAAATGGACCCCGACGGTAAGCCAGACACCGGGCAGCCAAGCCACTATCCGTTTGATTAATTCTGATGTATCCGCCAACAGGAGAACTGTGTGTGGACTTCGGAGCACGGGGACAAGTTTCACATAACCGAAACGTCGCTGGAAAAGCTCTCGGAAACCGAAGCCGAGCTGCTTAGACTAATTGCAATAGAGAAAATCAAGGAACTCAACATTGGTGTTAATCTAGGTAGGCATCCCGAAGAGAATTGACGCGGTGTGGGAAGGGGTCTCATTTTGTGCAGACGTTTTGTAGCGTATGGAATGCAGCAGGGTTATCGTGGGCTGTCCTTCTATCAGTGCGCTGAGCAAGAGCAACCCATAGCCCAGTTTGAAAACATTCCATTCGACAAGGTTAATCAGATCTCAAGTTACTTGGCAACTCTCCCACAGATCTCTGTGAAGGTTCAGCTAAAAAAGGATTCACTACGTAGACTACGGAAAAGTTAAACAACCAAAAAAACGAGAAAGCTAAGCTAACTTTATACTTTATACCCTTGCAAATGCTCGCTTGAATATTTTCAAAAAAAATACCCTTTTTCCCATTTTCCGAACGATCGTTCGTATGGGAGCTATACGATATAGTCATCCGATTTGGCCAAAAATTTGTCAAATTATGTGAAAGCACGTGAAACAAACAAATACAAAGGATTGTAGGATGCTACCATTAAAAACAAAACAGTTTTTCTAACTAAAACTGTTTTTCAGACCTATCTTTTGTATGGCAGCCATATCATATAGTTGTCCGATTTTAATAATACTTGGTAGAATTATAAAAAAACATAGAAAACTTACGATAACAAAGTTTGGAGACGTTTCCGTTGAAAAGAAAAAAGTTTTTCTCACTAAAACTAGTTTTCCGACCGACTATTCCTATGGGAGCTATGGGATATAGTCACCCGATCCGGTCGGCTCCGACATATTAGTAGTGTGCAGCAAAAAGAAGACTCTGTGCAAAATTTCAGCTCGAAAGCTTCAAAACTGAGAGACAAGTTCGCGTAGAAACAGACAGACAGACGGACGGACAAAGCTCAATCGACTCAGCTCGTCACCCTGATCAAGAATATATATGGTTTATGTGGTCGGAAATGAATATTTCTATGCGTTGCAAACGACAGGGTATAAAAAAAGGGAATATACGCCCCCATTTTGCCCTCCGTTCTTGTGCAACGGTTTAACATCGGGCTAAGAGGATTTAACCACTTTCATTTGGTTGCCATGTTTGGTCACCCGGAGCAGGCTTCAATTGATCCTGTTGTTTTGGGTCTGAATGAAATCAATCTTTTCCGGGGTCGGCTCAAGAATGTCCGGGCTTACCTAGTTTTCAATCCCGTTTCGGAATGATTTCTTTTTTCAGTTTCAGTTGAAAATTCGAATTTTAAAAAGTATTTCAGCCACAGTAAATTTAGTATATAACAAGAAGGCTAAGCTAACTTCGTCTGTGCAGAAGTTTTTATACCCTTGCATGTGTTTTTTTCCACAACGAACCATTTTTCGGCAGATCGTTCGTATGGAGAATACATTTTGATGCTGAAAGCAGCGCTGCTACTGCGCTGCAGCAGCAAGCAGTCTTTTGATCATAACTTGAAAACCGATTATCCGATCTTCTTCAGTTTTTTGGCGGATCGATAAGCTATCTTGATAACTAATTTTGTCCAGAAGAAACAAGCCATCTATCTTTAAAGCTGTGGCAGATATGACGTTTTTTCTAAACTACGGGGGCGGGAGGAGGCGTGGCCCAAATTGTAAACAAACTTGATCTGCCTGCAGACATAAGAAGCATATGTCCCATACATGACAAACCTCTATCTCTTACCATCTCTGTGTTCTGTGCGTTCATACGGACAGACAGACGGACATGACTCGGCTGTTGATGCTGATCAAGAATATATATACTTTATAGGGTCGGAGTTGCTGCCTTCTGGATGTTACATACTCTTGCACAAACTTATAAAACACAAAGTTATAATACTCTGTCTTTATCCAAGTTTGATGAACTAATGCTTAAATCAGGGATGCAAACCACTCGAAAACAAGTACTGGTTCGGTTCAGTGGTTCACATAGTTTCTGAACCGCCGGTTCGGGACATTATATGGTTTTTGGTGCTAACTGAAACGCGGTTTCGATTCGGTTCAGTGGTTCAAAAAGGCACATTTTGACATATTAACATTTCTTTCACTTTGGCACATGAAATACTATAATTTGCAGGATTCGTTCATAAGTTCCCAGAGGAATGCCCTCCGAATTCAGAGAATGTCGGATACAAACGAATACTTTTTTGAGAAGAAACTCTCCTGGCTAATTTTGAATTAAGGTAAAGAAAATGTCAAACATTGTAAACAAATCAATTATCAACTTTCAAGAAAAGTTTGCATATTGATGACAGGTATACTAAGAGATCGGGGGGGGCAGTTGTAGAAAACTTACATAATTACACGTGTGAAAAAGGCGTCGTATAAAAATTAACTTAGGAAAACGATTTCCCAAGTTTATACGTGTCGTTATCTAGAGGAAACTTGCCAGAGATCTAAACCGAACCGATCAATTTTTCCTAGTGATTTTCGGTTCGGTTCAGCATTTCAGAAAGGAAACCAGTTCGGTTCACCAGCTGAAACTAGCGGTTCGGTTGAGACTATAATCCCTGGTTGAGATTTGACCTGCTTTGTACATTTTTGTTGGGCGAATTCAGCAGATAAATCCGACTTAAGATTCCTGTTTTACGATATTCGATTTGCTGTTAATTCTCTATTGAATTGCTTAGTTTGATTGCTTTGATTGTCAAATTTAGTTCATTAGTCATCTAACAAATGTTGGCGCACCCTTTGAGGTCACTTTTACCGCTATTATTTTGTCAGTTTTATTGATTGATTGATTTATTGATGGAATTCTTAGTGCCACAAGATAAACTTATACATTAATGCACTAATCACAAAAATTCAGAATACGAAAATTGAGATACAAAACAATATATGACTTGACTAAAATAATATTATTTAACATTAAACATTCAAAACAAATTGTTCATATTAATTAATTATGAAATTTTAAAATTGTTCTCAGTTTAATTTTTATCATTAATATTACTAATTTAATTTACTAATTTTAATACTTTAATCCCTACCCAACTATTTCCCTACTTTTTCGTTACATGTAAATTTGACTATCAAGCCTGTTCCGGTTTTCACTTTCGACAAAATTAGTCGAACTCGAATTTGGTGAAGTGGTTGTTGTATAAAATTGATAAATTAAATCGGCATAAAACCTATCATTTTGAGTTCATCCTATTAAAAGGAAGTGCAAATTTTAAGGTTTGATACAGATTACCTTGATTGTTCACCAAAAAAAATTACACATGTAATAAATTCGAATTCACTAAAGTGAAAACCGGAACATGTCAGTATGATTCATGATTTTGGAGATATATTTTTATATATTTTAGGAAGTTTGGTAACTGGTTCCAAATCCGAACAGCATGAATACCAAATTGTCTTTCAGATATATGAAGTCTATGTCTTGAGCAGATTAAGTTATGTGTTCGACGTGTGATGTTGAGAACTCAAGTTTTTCAAAGAGGTAGAGCGGTTCTTTTTGAAAAATGATTTTATGCAATTGGATTAACACAGTGAAGTTTTTCCATGATTGTAGGGGGTGGTCAAATAATGTTTTTGAGTAGCTGAATAAATGGTCTCTGCGTTTTAATCCATATACATATCTTGCAATATTGTTATGCGCAACCTTCAGTTTGTTTGAAGTTAATGCATCACAATTTGCAAACACTTCAATGCCGTAGAAAAGCGTGGGCAGCAGATATGATTTTGCTATTTGTAGGCGAATATTGGTGGGGAGATATTGCTGGGATAAATTCAGATTTCTTATTATATGAGTACTCCAGTTTAAATATCTGTTGAAATAAAACCCTAAATTTGTTGCTTCTTCCACATATTCTGAAGGAGAATTGTCAATGAAAAAAGGTCGTGTGAGTTAAGAAGCTTTTTATGTATTATTTGACATTTAGATTTTGAAGGATTAAGACAGAGACCATTGTTTTTAGCCCAGCCAGAGATTTTCATTAACTCGCTATTACAAATATCAATACTCTCGTCTAGTTTACTTAATGGCCGGCTAACATATAATTGGACGAATTTTTGGCACAGAATATTTGGCAGGTCATTAACATATATGGTAAACAGCAAAGGACCAAGGACAGAGCCTTGAGGTACACCACGTTTAACATGTAATAACGAGGACTGTGAAGACGATACATCAACTGCTTGACAGATAAGAATTCATAAGTTTTATTGCTTTGTTCGAAAAATTGTATAATTGACTTAGCTTTGTGCAAAGTATGTCATGGTTTACGGTGTCATTTCTCGCTAATCAAATGTTATTTATGATTCCATCTCAGCAATGATTATTGTCAAATTTATCAATGGCAATCGGAAACCACTGTATTCAGCAAGTTAAGTCGACAATCATGAACCAGTAAACGCAAATCTGATTTATCTGCAGAATTAACCAATCGGTAAGGTTCGGAAATATAATGTTCGAGGTTTTTGGGAGAAGGTTTTGGTTCGAACCTTTGATGCTAAAATTCATGATTTGATTCTAAAATTCACATCGTATGGGAATTGCGTGGTTTTTGGGTATGAAAAGGTTAAAAGAAAAAACATGGGAATATTCATAAGTCGAACCGTCAACAAAACACAACATGAAGTCGATAATTTTACAAATATTTGTTATAAACACAGTTGCCCTAGTCTACTAGGATGTAAATCGGCAAAATCCGCTGTCTAGTGATAACCATCAATAGGAGGCTCACTCTCCTAAATTTTTAGTCTCTTGGAGTGGAGTTATGAGGGCGGAAAGTTAAACCAAAAAATCTGGGTTATCGTAAGAATCATTTACCCGATTTGGTTGAAACGGTTTGCCTGCCCTGGCTTAGATAGGTACAAAAGAAACCAGATAGAATGGAAAACAGATTAAAAACAAGAAAGAAAGTCGGTCAAAGCCATCGAAATTATACGCTCAGCATAAATTTAGATGCTTCAGTAGCAGCTGACAGCAGCTCAGAATAGGAGATGCTTCCTAACATACTTTTGCACAAACTAATTATACTCTGTGTATTTACTAGTGTTGGGTAAAGGTTGTTCATTTCAGTGAACATGTTCACTTGTTCTTTTTTTCAAAGTGAGTCAACTCAGTCAAATTGCTCAGTTGTTCAGTTTAATGCCCCGGGTTTTCTGGACGTAGAGTTCCAGGCTCCTACACTAATAGGCTATTTACACTAGGACTGCGTTATGCGTTTTGCGTTAAGAGGCAACAAAAAGTATAGGGCCCTAGTGGTGACAAAAAGTTGAGTTTCGTTTGGATGCAAGTGAGTTTACTCGTTCTTCTCAATAAGTGTTGTCTGTGTAATCGATAAGTGTTGCCCATTTCTACCTATCGCGCTTAACTATCTGTGCCGCAAGTTTTAAAACAAGGGGTGTGTCAAATTCATCAGACAAAAAACATGGTGGTCTATATGTACATAAATATAGGTAAAAGTCTAATTTTAAACCGGTTGCATGACTTAACAAGAGCTTTGATGCTTCAATTGGCTGGTACCAAAGCCGACACAATTCATACATTGCATCATCATGCCGTAATTTTGTCCCATCGATATAATAGTTACTTGCATTCAATTTCCGTTAACGTTTAACAAGTTTCTTGCTGCTGCCAAAACCAACACAAAACTCAGCTGTTTTCTTAACTCTTAACGCATAACGCAACGCTGTGCTAATGTAAACACCTATTCTGCGTTATTGCGGCGATAACGATATCGATAGCAAACTCAGTGTAGTGTAAATGTTGCATCAGTTTCTCAGCTGTTCAGTTGTTCAGCTGTTCAGTTGTTCAGTTGTTGAGTTGCTTAATTGTTGAGTAGCTCACGAGCCAATGTGTATTGAAATGAAAGACATACCTAACTACTGAATTAAATCTGGCTTATAAGTTTGACTTGTTCGACGTTTCCCGGAACTGCAGAGTTCTCGTTGTTGTTGTTCTGTGGGACAACTGGCTCCATTGCAGCTGGGCGTTTGCTTTTAAGGTGGCGGCTAACATTGCTTTGTGAGTTACAACTTAAAGTAACGCTAAAGAATTTACATTTTGCCTTTTTATTCTTCATTTCGGTGAAATGGTTCCAATCATCGCTGTGCTTTCTGGTCAAAGACAATCTGAATAAAAACAACGGACGAGACTGCCACACCAGGAGACTGCTTAACACAGAGTTGCCATACAGTCACCGAACTAAGTGAACAGTCACTGATCACCTCACTGAACTGGTTACTCAACAACTCTCTGAACTAGATACTGAACAACTTACGGTGCAATAGAGACAGAACAAGAGCGGCTGAACAACTCTTAATGAACTACTCACGGAACAAGAACGATTGAACAACTCTGAAAGAACAAGACTCACTGAGTGACTGATCAACTCACAGAACAAGAGCAACTGAACAACTCTGATTGAGCAAAAATGAACAACTAATGAAGAACATGTTCACTTGCTCAGTTTAGGGAACAAGTCAATTTTGTTCACTCACTCATGAACAACCCAACACTAGTACCTACGGTACAGAGTATAACAAACAAGGGCGCTGCTGTCGGGTGTTCCGGCTATAAAATACCCTTTTCATTTGTTTTCATTTATTTGTTTTTGAACGTTTTATCACAGCTTTTCAGCCTGAAAGTAGGCAACATTATTTTGTAATTTTAGCGGTTAGGCTAACGTCAAGCTCAATTGTTTCTCTTATATTTCTGGTGTTTTTTGTCCGATCTGATTGTACTTTTTAGAATAGATAGATATTGGGCCTTGCTTAACTTGAACTTGCTCTAACTTGAAAATTGGAGATCTGACAAACTTGATCTGCGTAAGTTCTCTTACAGTCTCTGAGACGGACATAACTTTATCGACTCGGCTGGTCAAGAATATATTTACTGAATGGGGTCGGAAATGTTTCCTCTTCCCGGTTTCATACATTCGCACATCATCATGATCCCCCTTTTCCCCATTTCTAATGGGAACAGGGTATAAAAGGGGAGTATCATCCCAAAAAAAAAACTAATGTGAATGAATCTGTGATAAGAGCCTGCATTTCGCAGCTTTTGCATATTTTCCTTGAGAAAGACGTTCTCAGCATCTGCTACAAAATGACGCTAGCTTCACAGGCGACTATCCCATCCGGGAATTAAGCAGTGCTACTTACTCGAAGAGTAAATGGGGTATACTAAAGTCGTGCAAATGTATGTAACGGGCAGAAGGAAGCATCTCCGACCCCATAAACTATATATATTCTTGATCAGTATCCACAGTTGAGTCGATATAGCCATGTCTGTTCGTCTGTATGAACACCTAGATCTCAGAGACAACCAAATTTTAAATGTAGACTTGTACTGTCTGCACGATGATCAAGTTTATTTCAAAGTTTGGCCACGCCCCATCACAATAAAAAAAGTTGAACATCTCCTACATTGTAGTGTATGAGACCAATGTCTACAATCTACACATTTTTCATAAGGATCGGATAATAAATGGCAGAGTTAAAAAAACGTTGCATACTTATCTGAGCCACATGAGGTTATTAAACACCAATTGCCATGAGTAACGAGGATTTCGAAGTCGGGCAGAGCCAACTTTAACCATACGCTCTCGTCGATACTGGGAATGGGCTCAGCAGTGTCAAATCTTGTATTTATGTCTCTTTCGTGTAAAAATATCCATCAATTCCTTTAAAATAATCTTTTGACCATCGAAACAAAGCATCTGGAAGGCGAGTAGGTTCAGCATTGGTGATTTGGAGACTTCAATACCTGGTTTCTTCTTGCCTCAGCTTTCAAGCCGAATCCACGTCTATGACTTGATAAATTCGCCATTTAGTACGAAAACGACAGGAAATTTTTCACAATTTGTGGTAAATGGGGAAACGTTGCGCATAATGCTTGGGAAATCGTACTCACAAACAAAAAGATAGTCGGTAAACGTAAACATTTTTTAGTGGTCCAAATGCTTTTCCATTTGAAAATTAAAGGCCTGAACGTTTGATTTTCAAGTTTTGCACTTTCGACTTCAAAAGTTTTCCACTTGTGATTGTGATACTGTAACACTTTTAATTATGAAATTAGTTATGAACGATCAAAAATCAAGAAAGCAAGTCGGTCAAGACCGATTATAACTTAATCTGTACCAACGAAATTATACAATCAGCAAAACAGAGAACAGTCTCTTGACCATAGCTCAACAATCGTTCATCCGATCTTCACCATTCCTCTGGCGGATCGATAAATATTCGTGATAACTCAATATGTCTCGAAGGTGCGAACTATCTATCTTTAAAACTGTGGAAGATGTGACGTTATTTCCAAAGAGCAGTGGCAGGAGGGGGAGTGGCCAAAATTGAAAATAAACTTGATCTGCCTGCAGGTATAAGAAGTTTTTGTTCCACACACGTCAAAGCTCTATCACTTTACCGGGGTTTGAGAAGTTCGATCCAAACCCGAACCGGACCAACAACATTTTTCCCTGCCGAACCCAAACCTGAACCGGAGCAAAAAATATAAAAAAGGGTTCGGTTCCAAAATATATTTGTTTCACATTCTTTGCCAGCGATTTATACTCAACTGAGTTCTGAAGTCTTCTGCATAATACTGTAATAACTTATCAAAGTGTTAAGAAAACCGTTCCCACATTTCAAGTTCAGCGCCATTTCTAACATCTGTTTTTTTGGATCCAAGAAAAGAACAATTTTTCGCCCTTAGAACAAAAACAGCAAAAATAATGTCTGAACCACGATCTGAACCTGAACCTGGGTTCAGTGACTTTCCAAACCCGCTTTTGAAAATTCAAACCCCGGAGTGAACCCCTCCTGATTTTCTTTTGACAATTTCCTTGACTATTCTTTCTTTTGACTGAATCTTTGTGTGTTTTTCATCCTATCTGGAGATCTATTGACGGTAGGGGGGCACAATTTTGGGGGCCTTTTTTTAACCATCTAAGCCAGGGGTGAGCAGCAGGATTTGACGCGACTAATGCTACAACAACAAGATATTTTTTTCGTCTTCTGCTTTGAATATCGGTGCGCTGTTGTTGTAAACTGCGGTCGAGCCGAGACGAGCAACGGTAACCGAATTGCATTGTGTGCCGAGTGAAATAACGGTGCGGGCTGGGCGGAGCCCATGCCTGATCTAAGCTACTTCAATATAATAGAAAACATAAAACATTTGGGGAAAATCAAACAAAACACATTGGGGTGGCTGAGTTGGACTGAATCCCATTTATGCCAAAGATCGGGTTCCGAATCAAAAGGTGCCGCATAAACCGGCTAGCTGCCTTCATTGGACGACCGATCACGCTTATTGACTTAATAATATGGATGTCTTGTTATCAAATATAGATTTCGAAAGGAAGTCTCAGAAGCGACGAATTATACCCAAGAAGAAGGCCATAACCACCAGTTTCTTTGACCTCGGCCGAAGGGAAGATCACAGTAAGCCATCGTTATACAATCGCTCATCTCAGACTCTTTGAAATATCTTCCAACACTTGCCAGATGGACGCGAAACGTTATTCGGTGCAACTCTGGAGTGTTGCCTGTCCAGAGAAAGTAATAGATGCGCCGATGGAGGCACACGCTCAAAGCCTTCTCTGATCCATTCCGTATTTCGTGGTGGATCTACAACCAAACTGAATGATAATGTAAGCCGGTGACGTCATCGTTGGCTCGACAGTGAACTCACCCTGAAACTTCTTGCAGGTTCGTTCATGCGAGAGCTTACCCACTACCGACTTCTTCTCTAACTTGAAGAAGCCCTCCTCGGCCAGGTCCATGCAAATGTCGCAGAGTCAGTTTGATATGCGACACAGCGAAATGGACTTTGAGAAGTCGCTGTACGCCGAGTGCAGACGCCCAGTGTGTGATCTGAATGTGCCCAGCTTTCTGACCAACTGCATAGATTACCTAGTGGAACATGGTCTGCAGAAAGTCGGTCTCTTTCGGGTCAGTACGTCCAAGAAGCGTGTAAAGCAAGTAAGTCCAAGCCAGTTGGTAGTCCACACATCGATCGGATATAACTATTTCGCTCTCACAGCTGCGTGAGGAGTTTGACAAGAACTGCCATATGCTAATACCGGAGAATACATGTCCGCATGATGTGGCCACCCTGCTGAAAGAATTCTTGAGAGATCTGCCAGAGCCCCTGCTGTGTAAGCAGCTGTACAGCACGTTCTTGGAAACCCAAAGTATGATGCCTCGTTACCGATCAACGGATTGTGTATAAAATGAACTCTATTTCCAGGGATACGCAATCGCCGATTGCAGCTGGAGGCTATATCGCATCTAATCAAACTGCTGCCAGTTGCACATAGGGACACACTTTATGTCCTGCTGCGATTCCTGGCCAAGGTAGCTGCCCACAGCGATGACATTGGCGATCAGGATGGCGTCCTGGAGATGACTGGTAACAAAATGGATAGCAGCAACCTATCCACAGTCTTTGCACCCAATATTTTGCGGGGAACCCCAGCCACCGCTGATGCAACGGCCGAGAGTCGCGAGCAGGAAAATATGAGCGACGCCATTAATGTGATTAGGTAAGAGGCGAAAGATCGTAATTGAAGGGGCTTTCTGGATGGTACAGTTGCTGTTCATCAAAAAAATAAGAAAGAAAGAAAGGGCGAGCGAATGCGCCCCGAAATAAGATTAAAGAGTTCAGAAGGGGTCAGTATTCAATAAACCATTTTATGTAGGCCAGAAACCGGGAGAACATTTTCCATACTTTAGAAAGGAAAACATATTTTCAAATATCGATATATCGGCACCAACCCTTATCGTTTTGTCGATAAAATATTGACCCTTCAGAAATATCCAACTATTTCCTACTTTTCCTTCCTTTTCAGAACAATGATCGATCATTATGAAGAAATTTTCAAAGTTCCACCCGAAATGCTTGACCTGGTGTACTCCCACCTGTTGGACACGTCTCCCGACAAGCTTTACGATCTAATTACCAGCAAAAGCAGCGAGTCCGAGTGGTAAGCAAGTGCCTAGATAAATTTGGAAGATTCGATAATATTTATATGTGGTATTGCTCCAGGGAAATGCATCAGCTTGAAGAGTCGGCCATACAAGCCAGCGATCAGGCCAGTTCGTCGGATGAAATTGTTGAATCTCCCAGGGAACCACTGACACGGTAATATGGAAAAACTCGAAACACCAGCTTATCTATCTCAACCCCTGAATGTATTGTAGGTATGGTAATGTCGCCGCCGCGAACACCAAAGAACTAAAGGAGGTCAGGCGACAGTCTATACCAGTGGTACTCGAAAACTTGAATGTTTTCTCAGCCAGCTTGCAAATATCGATTCCGAAGGAGGCGACAGGTAAGTCGCCGGCTAGATATGCCCGATGATGCCGCTGTGCCTCACTCATGTGTGTTTCCTTGAAGGCCGCGAAACGCAGCCGACCAAGATGACGGAGCCCAGATTGCCAGCCAGCATTTCGAATATCGGTGGGGCGACGCTTAGTGCAAAAACGGCGGAATTTGAAAGGAACTCCAACGGGTCGCAGGCTCAAGCCGCGCCGCCAAGGAAGAAAACGCTCTACAAGCGCCAGCAGCTAATTCCCAGTTCAAAGCGAAGCTAAGACATCCGCATCAGCATGGGTGGACGCTAGCATTCTGTTCTGTAATTGTAATTGTAGATATATTTGAATAAATATTGCTATTTATATGTAGACAGCGGATTTTGGAAACTCGGAGCCGCATCACAGTGGGAGAAGCGGCTGCCATTTTTGTTCGGATTATTTGTCTTAATTGAATGCAAGTATTGATAACTAATATGATACTGAAACCAAGATAATAGATAATAGATAATAGATAATAGATAATAGATAATAGATAATAGATAATAGATAATAGATAATAGATAATAGATAATAGATAATAGATAATAGATAATAGATAATAGATAATAGATAATAGATAATAGATAATAGATAATAGATAATAGATAATAGATAATAGATAATAGATAATAGATAATAGATAATAGATAATAGATAATAGATAATAGATAATAGATAATAGATAATAGATAATAGATAATAGATAATAGATAATAGATAATAGATAATAGATAATAGATAATAGATAATAGATAATAGATAATAGATAATAGATAATAGATAATAGATAATAGATAATAGATAATAGATAATAGATAATAGATAATAGATAATAGATAATAGATAATAGATAATAGATAATAGATAATAGATAATAGATAATAGATAATAGATAATAGATAATAGATAATAGATAATAGATAATAGATAATAGATAATAGATAATAGATAATAGATAATAGATAATAGATAATAGATAATAGATAATAGATAATAGATAATAGATAATAGATAATAGATAATAGATATTAGATATTAGATATTAGATATTAGATATTAGATATTAGATAATAGGTAATAGATAATAGATAATAGATAATAGATAATAGATAATAGGGGGGGGGGGGGAAGGGGTGCTCTTATCAGCTCAACTGTTTCGCTTATAACTCCGGTGTTTTTTGTCCGATCTGATTGTACTTTTCAGAATAGATAGATATTGGGCCTAGCTTGATGTATACTAAACCACGAGGCTATAACTTGAAAATTGTGGATCTGACGGCTATTTAGGTCTAGGATTTCTAGAGGAGGTCTAGGTGGGGATAAAAGGAGGACGGGGTGGAATTTTTCAAATCTGAAACAAACTTGATCTGCGTACAGCATAAATCTACCTTCGTGCAAAAATTTGTGGCTATATCTCTTATAGTCTCTGAGATCGACGCGTTCATACAGACAGACAGACGGACAGACGGACGGACGGACGAACAGACGGACATGGCTATATCGACTCGGCTGTTCATGCTGATCAAGAATATATATACTTTATGGGGTCGGACAATTTTCATTCTCCCTGTTACATACATTCGCACAACTTCATGATCCCCCTTTTCCCATTTTTATATATATATATATTTTGTATAAAAAGCATTATAGCATTTAAAATTTCTATGAAAACTAAAAAAACTAGTGATGCAGTTTAAAAGATGGATACATTTTGGAAAAATAGAATTTGAATTTGGTCTTACCGTTCCAGAGTTATGCGCTTTTAAAGATTTTTTCATCCAAAATATACAAAAACAAGAAAGAAAGTCGGTCAAGCCCGACTATAACATACTCTGTACCAAGAAAATTTCTTTTGATCATAACTCAAAAACCGTTCATCCGATCTTCTTCATTCCTTTGGCGGATCGATAAGTTATCCTAATAACTAAATATGTCCAGAAGGAACAAGCCATCTATCTTAAAAACTGTGGGAGATATGACGTTTTTTCTAAATTGCGTGGCAGGCAGGGGGCGTGGCCCAAATTGAAAATAAACTTGATCTGCCTGCAGACATTAGAAGCATATGTCCCATACATGTCAAACCTCTATCTCTTACCATCTCTGAGATCTGTGCGTTCACACGGACAGACAGACGGACATGGCTATATCGACTCGGCTGTTGATGCTGATCAAGAATATATATACTTTATGGGGTCGGAGATGCTTCCTTCTGGATGTTACATACTTTTGCACAAACTTATAATACTCTATGTACCTACGGTACAGAGTATAAAAATCGTTTTTTTTTAATTATTCATTATGATTCTTGCGATGCAGCTCTATGCTCTGTAATAAATTTTGAAAATCAGTTTCCGAAGTTGTGAAATTAGTATAGTTATTAGCCAAGGCCACACCACGTTCTGCAGCATCATTGACCACTTGCAACTGTTGTACTTTCTTTTTTGCCTCTTGGAAAAATTCTTTGGATTCCCATATTTTTGGATTATTTGCAAGAAATCAATCGAAATGTTGCTGGCTTCAAAAAAAAGTGAGGCTGGCCTTGGGAATGAAATCCTTAATTTGCTTATTTTTAAGCGTGTCTTCAGTTAAGCCTGTCGTAGCTGATTCTTTGTCGTACAATTGGTTAAGGTATTTCCAGGGGGAGTCCAACCTAAATTCTTGAATATCTTTAAAAGCGCACGATACAGTTTTATTCAAAACTAAATTTATGATGGCATAATAAGCTATTGCATGTCCCTAGGAGATGGTACTCCTCAGCCAAAAAACCTCGAGATGAAGTACCATTTAAAGGCTTACACACGAACCACCTTATATAGGTCATAAAGTAGATCGAAAATTATAACAAATTGTGTTATCGGTTTCACCAACGAAGCCTTGGTTCACGAATTATGGGCATTTTTGTAAAAATTATTATTAGATTCATGCAATGAAAAAATTTTTAAAAGCGCATAACTCTGGAACGGTAGGACCAAATTCAAATTGTATTTTATTCTTTTTTCAAAATTTATCCATATTTTAGTGATCTTTAGTGATGCAGTTCACTAGTTTTTTTAGTTTTCATAGAAATTTTAATAGTTATAATGCCTTTTTTACCTTTTTTATGTAATAAATGGTACCTAAATGAGCAAAAGCAAAGAAAAAGCTCATGGTTTATGCTCATAAAAGTAAAATTTGGACATTTTGCTTTAAAGATGTTGGTTTGAAAACTCAGAAATCGTGCTTATTGACCAAGTAATTGGTATAATTCAAAAACACTACGGAATACTCGATTTTTGGGGAAAACACGACTTGCGCGACCCCTAAACGTCTTCCGAAAAATCTGAAAAAAATCTCAAAAATACTTCACTCTGTAAGCTTGCAGAGAATTAATTTTTTTTAGTGTAAATGTGCATAAGGAATCATCTGCAGTAGCAGCTGAAAGCAGAGCTGCTACTGCGGTGCAGCAGCGAACAGTCTGTTGATCATAACTCGACAACCGCCCATCCGATCTTTCCCATTCCTTTGGCGGACCGATAAGTTATCCTGATTACTTAAAACGAGCCATCTATCTTTTAAAGTGGCTGGGAAATATGACGTGTTTTTACCACATTGCTGTGGTGGGAGGGGGTGTGGCCAAAATTGAAAACAAACTTGAGCTGCCTGCAGAAGTTATTATAAGTTTGTGCAAAAGTATGCAACAGCCAGAAGGAATCATCTCCTACCCCATAAAGTATATATAGTATATTCTTGATCAGCATCAACAGCCGAGTCTTGTCCGTCTGTCTGTCCGTATGAACCCAATGGTAAGATATAGAGGTTTGACATGTATGGGACATGTGCTTCTTATGTCTGCAGGCAGATTCATTTTCCATTTTGGCCACGCCCCCTCCCGCCACCGCAATTCAGAACGAACGCCAAATCTCCCACAGTTTTAAAGGTAGATGGCTCGTTCTTAATAGACATATTTAGTAACTTGGATAACTTATCGAATCGCCAAAGAAATAGTGAAGATCGGATTATCGGTTGTCGAGTTATGATCAAAAGACTGTTCACTGCTGCGGAATTTTTGATCTTACATTAAGGATTTCGGCTAATATTACTTAAAAAGTTAGGGTCATCAGCCACCTTAAAGTAAGGTTACGCCATTTTGAGGCCAAATTACCTTGAATTTGACGTTATTTTCGGGGGCTTAAGGAAGTGTACTTATATTGGGTGCGTTACTCAAAGGAATCAGTGTTTAATTCCCCAATGTTAATTAACACAGCATTAACACTGATTTTAACATTTCAACATTAAGTTAGCAAACAGCAAATGTGGCTTACAAGAAGATGCAACGTTTGTTATAGCCTTTATAACGCTGCCATTCATTACCCAATCTCAATGAAAAATTTGGAAGAAGAACAAGAAAGAAAGTCGGTCAAGCCCGACTATAACATACTCTGTACCAAGAAAATTTTTCTTTTTATCATAACTCGAAAACCGTTCATCCAATCTTCTTCATTCCTTTGGCGGATCGACAAGTTATCCTAATAACTAAATATGTCCAGAAGGAACAAGCCATCTATCTTCAAAACTGTGGGAGATATGACGTTTTTTCTAAATTGCGGGGGCGGCAGGGGGCGTGGCCAAAATTGAAAATAAACTTGATCTGCCTGCAGACATTAGAAGCATATGTGCCATACATGTCAAACCTCTATTTCTTACCATCTCTGAGATCTGTGCGTTCATACGGACAGACAGACGGACAGACGGACATCGCTGTATCGACTCGGCTGTTGATGCTGATCAAGAATATATATACTTAATGGGGTCGGAGATGCTTCCTTCTGGATGTTACATACTTTTGCACAAACTTATAATATTCTATGTACCTTCGGTACAGAGTATAAAAATTACTTTCTCATGCTTACTTTTCACGTGAAAACCTGAGCCTTCCGCTTCATTTTGCAATGGAAACGCCGAAAATCTCAGGGGTTTCAACCGTTTCCGTTTAGGTGACGTCATCAGCCTTCGGGTTCTTTACCTTCTTAGTACTCCAGATGTACTTACTTTGTATATCGTAGGTGGGAAGACATAAGACGTTCGCTGACAAACCCCTAAGTTTTTCATGTTTTCGAATGAAATTCCAGACTTGTAGCCTTACAAATACCAGACCAAATAACGTGTGAGTTTTTCATGTTATTTTAAGTACTAATTTCTTGCAAAAAAAATCATGTACTGACTATTTGAGTGAAATTTCATGACACTAGATGTACTAATTTTTCTCAACACATGATGCAAAGTCCGACTGGGAACCGATTTCTGCCGGTTGTGTGTGTGCTTGTGGTTACAGCGCTGTGTGCACGAACTGTTGTTGCCTTTTATTCCGCAAGAGCAGCAAACCCATGATGCAACAATCCAGGTAAGGCGGCGCCAGTGAGAACTCTCTGAAAAAAACCTTCACGTTCAGTGCTGCGCGTACTCTTGATGCGTACGCTTTGTACAAAAGTACTCATCACACTGACGCCGCCTTACCTTTATTGTTGTATCATGAGCCAGACTATGCCCAAGGTACAACAA